>JAXBDA010005575.1:0-23938 GCA_036023075.1 Gaultheria prostrata
TCCACCCCAACACTACACATCACATGTATCCTTTCATCACTTAGCTAATTTTATCATTATACTTCATTCCACACATTACCCCAACTTTATTTCTGGAAAAATAGTTAAAATTTTCGGGTCTTTACAGAAATATACACATGTTTGATGTTCTTCTTGACAATATTTTTCAATGGTGATGAGAACAAGAAGCAGACGAACCCTTGTTAATTCATGTCCTTTACCCATGCATTCACGCCCGAAGACAACGTGGACTAATGGGTACAGAGAGTGTAATGATGGATTTCCACACACACCTCGGGGTTTAATACAAATAATCCGAATCGTTCATTAATTTTAAAATAATGTTCAGATTGTTTTACAGAAATCAATTTAAACGAATAATTAGAAATACTTGATTTAATCTTTGTACTTTTCATTCAAAATTCAAGAACTTAAATTTTGAAAGAAAAAAAAAAGTTAGGCAATTGGATCAAATACTAACAATTACTCCCTCCGTCTTTTTTATAGTGTAGACAATTTCATTTTGGGCTGTTCCTTAATAAGTGTGTGTTTTAAAAAATTAGTGGGTACATTTTCTATTTCGCCCTTAAAAGTAGATTCCGTTTTGAAAAGTTAATGGGTATTATTATATTGATAAGGGTAAGTAGTAGAAAGTATATTTAAAAGTTATAAAAATTGATGAGAGAGAAAATAAGTTGGAATTACGAGGTAACACACTTAAAAAGGGACGGATGAAGTATTAGATTGAGCTGATTCTTTACCTAACATCTTGAAAAATTAGTTTAAAACTAATGAACAGTTCTAATTGTTTGAATGGAACTCCAAAATGAGCCCCATGCACCCATAGGTATACACAATCGATATCAGTACTTGTAGTATTTTTGCCAAACCAATCAGTAGCCAAGCAGTCAAAGGTGGACAGAGAAAAGAACAAAATTGTACATGTCACTGCTTTGCCTAGTATCCTTTGGACCAACAGCATCAGAGTACACACTTGCCGGAAGAAATTAAGAAAGTCAAGAGTTCAATTTGTCATCTAATATTTATTTTACAAATACTGGCTTTCGCCAATTAAAGATTTATTATTTCCCAATTTCTAAAAAATAAATAACAAGTGCAATCAACCTAGCATACAGATATATTATTTCCCAATTTCTAAAAAATAGGTTATAGTTATACTGACATAAAACGATGAAAACCAATCGCATTTCTATGCTCTTAATTTCGGGGTATATGAAGCCGCAAAATTCTTAGGGCTCTTTTGGTTCACATTGCTAATTAATTTAATTCTTCTTTAAAAATACTCCTAAGAAAGAAATTAGCGAAATCGTTTGGAGTATCTTACTACTAATTTTCTCATTTGAAAGACATTGGAAGACAAAATGTGACAGTGTTATTAAAATGAGAAAATAAGCAAATTATCGTAGCTAAACAAGCTCAATAAGAAAAATCAAACGAGCCCTTAATCTAATTAAAATCATCCTAATATATTCAGCTCAACAAACAGCTGAGACAAACCTACTTACCAAAAAAAATAAAAAATGAGACAAACCTATCATTGAACACTTGTAGTCCATTTATCTCACCTGAGACATTATTCATTTCGCAATTCCCCTCGACGGTGTCCTAAATCCCTTTTCCACCAAATATTGTACTGAGATTCAAATATCTTGTCTTGTGTCTCGCTGGCAGTCACTTTATCTTTGGACTCACCACATGCGGTGGAAAAGAGGCTTGGGGCACTGAATAATTTATTCATCTAACCGGTGCTAAATTGCACTGCCGCGGCAGCCGCTCCTCCTCCTCCTCCCTCTCCATCTTAACTCGCCGGAACACCACCGAACACTCCGGCAACTCCCCGAGATCGCCGAATAGCGACTCATCCTCCTCTCTCATGGATAATATCACAGTTCCGTCGGCGCCAACTCCACCACCCCCCTCCAAAATTGGCATCTCTATAATGGTACACGGTGTCATTTCCAGCTCCGAAAACCACTTGAAATCGCACGGGTTTATTAAGGATTCCTCCCCAAAACGATCATATATTTCGTCCTGATCGATTTGTTTTGGATTTTCTGACACTGCTGGCTTTTGATCATCATCAGAATTCGATACTTCAGTTGCGATAGTTCCACTGGTAGTGGCGGCGGCGGCAGTAGATTTTTTGGACGGCGGCGTATGGTGGTTGTGCTCGGAGGAGTACGTGATCAATATCATGGTGGGGTCCACATGGCTTCTCTCTACTTGTTTTCTGGCTGGGCAACCCTTGGAGCTACTGCACCTATAATATCCTCTGCCAAATCATACGTACGCTCTAATTAAACTTCGATTTGCAATCAAATTGTGAGCTGCATTGTTCACACACATCTCGAGACTTTGCTCCATAAAAGCTCGTTTATATCGGTTCGTTGGGTTAAAGATTGAGGTTGAGCCAGAATTTTAAGCTTGTTTTGAAAATAATCTACGCGAGTTAATCGAAACTCACCAAAGATTAGTTCCAGCAGACTTACGAACACAGAAGTATATACATAATATATGTAATTTTAATATATGATTTAAGGTACAAAATTTCATTAAATATTTCTTGGAAGCACGAGTTTGAAGTAGTGTGCATTTGTTTCGATTGATCTCGAGCTCATGACCTAATATTTTAAAAGAGTTAAAACTCAAAAGCCTTCAAAGCTCGGCATAGCTCAGTTTTATTTGCATCTTAATTACATTTGAATGAGACTCAGGGCTTACCTCGGGTAAGGTGAGCCTTTGATGGGCTTCTGCCCGTACTTCCTCCAGGACCAAGAATCAGACGGCGGAGAACTGTCGGGCTTCGACCGCGACCCTTCAACGTCTCTGATTGGTACTGAGACCACTCTTTTCTGTACACCACGTGTACTGAATAAAATTGTACAATGCTGGTTTTAGTACCGTTAATTAACATCAAGACAGTCCCAGTTTAAACCAAAAGACCTTAAAGCAAGTGCAGCAATAACTACGTAAATTAAGTAGTATACAATGCACATATCTACTATAGCTTGACATTTTTTCTATCAATACTCCAACAATACTCTCTATTTTACACATCCTCTATTATTATATACATTCTTTCTATTTCATCCTTCATTTATTTATTTTTATTTAATTGAGTGATTTTGCTTTTTGCAATGGTCATGTGAATAAAAGTACTGAAGTCCTCCTTTTAGCGTCAGAGAGAGTGCATCGTGGAGAGAGAAAGAGTGAAAAATAATGATAAACTAATGGTTAGGGGGTGTACAGTTCCTCCATAAAAAGAGACTGATTTGTTCAGCTACTGTTCATTGTTGTATTTTACAAACCTATTTGGTGAGGCTCTTGCACCCCCTTTTGAGACTTGCTTATGTAAAATAGAGAGGATTTGGGCATTTGATGAGTCCGTTGAACTTGCCCTTATGACAATAAACTAAAAAATGAATTCCTATTCATTACTGAACTAAAGGAATAAAATTTAAGGGCACAGAATACTTTTGATTAGGCTCCATTAGATTTGCACATCTTGTCGGCTGCGGCTGCAATTTCGTTTTCTATTTCTTCAGAGGAGATCAATAATATTAGGAATAAAATCGATCCTATCAATAATAAGAATAGAATCCTTTAGACAATATAAGATATTGAAAAGTCGTTGCGAATTGACTACGATGGTGATGAAGGGAAAGTCAGGATTAGTAAGAATGCTCGTGTGGAGGAAATTGATGAAGAGCGATACAGAGCCATGTTGGCCAATAGGAGGAGAGAAGGGTCCTAGAGAAGGATATTATGCAAGTGAAAGATAGAAACCCTGAGATGCATTCTTTATTTCTTGAAAATGCAAGAATTAAGGTTGGTGATGGGAGTACCATTCTATTCTGGAATGATGCTTGGCTTGGTGAACCCTGTCTGGCTGAAGCCTACCCATCTTTGTTCAGTGTTGCAAACTCTAAAGAGGAGCTACTGAGCCATATACTAGCCAAGAAATCTGAGTTCAATTACTGGGATTTTAATTTCAGAAGAAGATTGTTTGATTGGGAGGAAGTAATAAAGGATGAGCTGTGTCAACTTTTGGATAATCCAGGTGTGGTAGCAAACATTGGGACTTCAGATAGATTGATATGGCAGGGTTCAAATTCAACAAATTTCACTGTTAAATCCCTTTATGATCTTGCTAGACCTCAAGCAATTTTAACAAGCAATGCCTATGACCTAATCTGGAGGAATGCAGCTCCATATAAAGTCCAATGTTTTGGATGGCTGGTTCATTTAGGCAGGGTCAAAACAGGTGAGTACCTTTTAAACATGGGCATCATTCAAAATGCTGAGAGTTCAATTTGCAAATTCTGTGATACTAGTTTAGAATCTCTGGATCACCTTCTGTTGCACTGTGATTGGGTATGGAGTGTCTGGTCAAATATACTGTCTTGGTGGGGAATAATCTGGGTAACACCAAAATCCCTGGTGGACTTATTGATTTGGTGGAATGATTGGAATTTTAAGCCAGCAAAAAAGATCATTTGGGATTGCATTCCAGTGGCTCTTATGTGGACCATTTGGAATATAAGAAATAAGCTTGTCTTTGAAGAATCTCAGCCAGATTGGGAGAACGTCACTGAGCTTATCAAGGTCAGAGTAGTCTTATGGGTCAAAACAAAGCTAGGAGGGGGAGACTACACTGTGGATGATTTTGTATTCATATTACAAAGTATTCTTCAATCTTTATAACAAATATCTCTTCACACAATTGACGAATTGCAGCTATGGTCTATCTAGTTTGGAAAACACAAGCCTCGAAGATGCTGATCTGCCCTTTAAATTGTAATTTTTTACTTGCTATGCTTGTAGGCAGTTTTGGTTATTTGTCTTGAGGAGGGTCTGTCTCCTCAATGGTTTATTTTCCTAGGCTTCTTTCTTTGTTGGTTGGCATCTTGCTTACCCCTCTTGGGTCTGGTTGGCTTATGTTTTGCTTTGAGTGTTCACCAAATTTTGGTTCCACTCTCTGCTTAAATCTGTCTTCCTTGTTCCCTTTAATCTTTGTATTTTGCTTCAAAGGTTAATAAATCCTATTCTTTTGCTGTTCAAAAAAAAAAAAAAAAAGGTTTTTTTACTTTTGGTTGCCTTTTAGGAGAAATGGGTGAGGTTGGGGTGTTTTCAGTTGGTCTCTCGCCAACCTTGTCTTTTGGGTCTTTCGATAGCATATGATTGGCGTGGAGTGTGGGTGCCTTTTGTTGGGATGCTAGTTCTTTGTTGTGATATCATCTTGTCTCGAGTTCTTTTAATCTTTGTAATCTTTTTTTTAGATTAATAATTTTTTATTTTTTTTTACTTTTCATAAAAAAAGATTTGCACGTCTTGGCGACTTAATTGTTTATTTTGAGTTTGAATCTGGACACAACGATACAAATCCATTTTATGAAAATAAGACGAGATAACCAAACATGCATGTCCTTAATTAATTTTGAGACATGTTTATTGGCAATTTAATTTGGCTCTAAATTAGTTAGGCACATGATAATGAAGAATAAAAAGTTAGGCTCATTATAGCATACAGTTTTAGGCAAAATGAACTAAATCAAATTGAATTGTAAAAATCGCTCTACCCCCTATATGACATAGAGTATGCTGGTAACAATATTAGATCTAGGATTACACAGCAAATGCCTATTAAAACCATAGTCTTTCTTGACAATTATGCTATGAACATAAATTACCAAATTTCAATCTAATCGCATGTGAAACCTATACAAATAAATCACATGCACCATAAAGAGACCAGAAGATGAATTTGAATCAATGTAATAGAAGATGATAGCGTGACATAAGTATCTGAATTATGTCAAACTGCAAGTTAGCCAGTGATTAAGCTCAGCTGATATGCCTCGTTAAGGAGACAAATAAGTAAATAAAGAACTCACAACCAGGGGAAGAAAACAAAAACAAATGAGCAAATAAGCAAATGCAGTTACCATAGTTCACCCATTTCAATTTTGCTCATGTGCCGATAACCACAAAAACAAATGGCCTAAATAGTCTACTACTGCATTTTTAGGTTAATATTCATGTTTTTGACTAACCTTCGCTTAGGGAAGGAGGTAGAAGTCATCTTGCCGTCGGTAAAGAAGCCGGAAAGGGGCGAACCACCACCGCTGTTTTCTGGCGAATTTTCAGCGTCTTCTTGATGATCATATACAAATGGGTTGTTGATAAATCTGCCGTCCATAAATTTAGAGTTTTGAGGAAGGAGCAATCTCATGAATTGTGGATAGCTAGATATGATGATGATGATAGTGATTTTATGGAAACTTAATTAATAAAAGGTTGCAGGCGGGAGAAAGAGAAAGATTGGTTGGCTTGGGGATTAGAAAATGGGTCCTAATGTTGACAGATGGGCAATAGTATAGTTTATAGAGAACGTGTAAGAAAATGTGAACATAATCCAATGTGAAGGCCCCTTTAATTAATGTTGATTTCGATTTGATTAGCAAATAATTATTTAAGCAATAATTGTCAATGCTGATGGCCAATGGGATGTTCTTCCTTGTCATGATCCAATTCTGCCCTCGTCATGTCATTTCTTTCATGTTAGCAAGAATATTTGGCATGAGTTTTTTTTTTTTTTCTTTTTTTTTTTTAAAACCGGATGTCCGGACTAGAGATAGCGACCAGACATAATCTCGGGTGGCCCCAAGAGTTTTGCTAGCAAGGGGATTCGAACCTGAGACTTTAGGTAGGAGCAAACCCCCAAGTACTATGAAAATACCACTTTATCAACCCCTTGTGGTTTATCTGGCATGAGTTTTGAACTAAGTTAACTTCTTTCTTAGAGTGATTTATTTTCATCATGGGTGAAATTTTAAAAAAAATTCATCCAAATCTTTGACTTTTTATATTGGTCTCGACAAGTAAAATTAGAAAATTAAAGAACTCAAGACCAAACTTGAGAAGAAGTCAGAAAAAATAAATGTAAACCAAACAATCTATCTATTTTGGTTTATTCTTTGTTTTAGTGAACGATTTCTAAGCTTTTGATGAGAAAAGAAAAATTTATTCTTTAGATTCCAATCATCTAGGCAATTTAGAAAAGTAAAACAAAATCGATCCAACGCCAACAAAAGTTTAGAACAAACAAGAACAAGTAAATATCAATAATTTCAATCTTCATCTTGTTAGATTTTTGGGCCTTTAGACCATAAACGGGGAACAAATGAAATTGTATTCCAACGACCAGCTTTCAATCTCAAGAATCATGCTTGATACAGAACCATTATATTCAACGGGGCAACTCCTTAGTTCAGAGGCAGAATCAGGATCTTAGACACGAATAATCGTTCCTTGTTCATTAGTACACCAAACAAAATAGAGAAACTAAATTTTCGTTGTAAAATTAGAGAGAAAATTTCAAGGGGCAAGATAAGGTAGCTGAATTTTTTGAGTACACCAAACTTTAATTGTATTCTTTAAGATTACGTGGTAGGTTTGTCTTATACAAAGACTAGTAGATGTAATTAGCTTTGTACAGGATTAGGTTGCACCCTAAAGGAAAGGAAACGAAGAGTCAGACACGTTTGGGAAAAAAATAATTAAAGTCAATTAAAGTAATATTTAAAGTAAACTCTGAATTATTTATATACTGCCGGGTATTGATCACTCAGATATATCATACGGTAACAATATATTATGTGATCAACACGGCATGGAAATGGCCCCTTCTAAGCGAACTGTATGATTGGTCCCTAAAATTAGTTCAAAAGCGCGTAAGCCGATTAGAACACATGCGTTCCAATAAAACACGGCAAAAAAAATTCAAGAGCACAATCCAGTCATGAATATTTCAGGTCCAAGTGAGTTTTTTTAGGACGGGTCCTTGTGTATTTTTACAAACCAAGTTTTCCAAAAAAATTTGGAATAAATTTAGAAAACGAAAAACATAGATATTTAATTCACTATCTAATAAAAACCAGTTTAAAAAAAGAATTTTAAATGAATATTAGTATAATACTACAACCAGTACAAAAGCAGGATCAGTTTTTGCTTGAATTAAAGCTTTATATTAATTTGGTGATTTGATATTGTTAATTTATGTCTAAAAAAAAAGCTTTATATTACGTTTTACGGGTAATTTTCACGGCCCCAGAGTTTGCAATAGTCCTTACTCCAACACGTTTTAAAGGATTGCAGAGTTTAATATAATTAAGGCACAAAGAACAACCAAAAAGCAATGCCTCCCTAAAACCAAACTATGACCAAAAAAAAAAAACATATTTAGTTCGTACTTCTTAAATATATACGAGAGTCCTATTTCTGGATCAAAAATTGGATGTTCTAGGTGGCCATGTGAGAACATATACCTGAAGCCGGGTCTGCAAATGCCTCGGTGGTATGTGTAGTATAGTTTATAACCTAACTTGGAATTTAATTTTACGGTGAATTTAGACCAAACAAGTAATATCAAACTAACTGTTCCCATTCAAATCCAACAATATTTGCGTGCCCATTCCTGGGCATAGCATAGAATAGAATAGAATGAAATACTCAACTACGTACCATGCATAAAAACAAAAGCGCTGTTGTCCAATTTTTTTCTTTTTTGATCCGAACTGTTGTCCAATATTTGAAAACCTTTTGAATTTTAAGGCAATAAATATGATGTAATTTGACATGGTCTTTTGCTTGAATGAAGGGATGAAGAGAAATACAAAACTGGGCCGGGATGAATGAGACTCATCAATTGCTGCCTCAGTTCCACCCTTCATTCAGGGGTACCCATCCTTCTACCCTCAATTCAAAGCAATAGTTTAAGGAAGAAAGTCAGAGGAATCCTACCATTAATTTATTTTTTTGTTTATTAGAATACCTATGTATATTGGTTATGATCATGTTGCTTGTTACGGCGAATCAGGAATGACGAAAACATAAAATATGAAAATAGACTGATCGCAAAATATTGATTAATTATGTGATCCGGCGCAAAGCTTGCTGTCTAGACACGAGAGTATCAACAAAAAACTCACTATGAAAGGATAGCACAATGAAGGAGAAGAAAGGAAAAAAAACCAGGTCCAAGTAAAGATTGAAGGCCTAGCTAGCTTAGGAGTTTCTTTCCAGAGAGACCAGCTGGCTAACCCTCCGTGCTGTAAATTTCCTTTTCTGGTCCTTGTGTAATGATGTTACTCTCTCCGTCTCAAATTTCTTGTCCGTTTTTTTGGCATGCCCTGTTATTTTTTAATTATTTATATCTTTTGATCTATAACATTTTTTTATGATTCTGAAAATTTGTTTAATATATTTAATCAAGATCTATCAAATTATAAGATTTTGGATTCATATTGCATATTAAAATTTAGTACATTTGAAAATATAAGCAATTTTCTGAGGTGTCCGAAATATTAAAAGTGAACAAGGAATTTGAGACCGATTGAGTAGTTTGGTGAGAGGAAGGCCATGAGTTCGGTAAAACAACTCACAGCAATTAGAGCCGTGAGTTGTTTTACATCCTTTTGATCCAAAAATGTTTTCACTTACTGTTATTTGTTTATCGAACGTTTAATTGCAGATCAGGTTGTTACTATATTGTAACTAGAATAGAACTATCTTGCTCTAGTGGGCCCTCATCCATTTAAGTTTATTTACATTCAGTTGGACCACAAAAACAATTAATGTACATCATCATCACATGGCATATATTCAAGCAAAAAGAATCAGCATTGAATATATAAATACATAGATAATAGAATGATGGAACCACTTGGACCTTTTTTTTTGGGTTTTTTTTTTCCATCCTTATCCTAATTGTTGGTACCGGTGTAGTACTTCTCTTGCAAACCATTTTGGAGTTTAGAATATGGTGGGGGATGGGAGAATGCGATATTATACAGTAGGTCATCAGATTGTTACGTTCATTAACTGGAGATTTGAATGAGCCGAGTAGCTTTTTAGTTTATTTAGTCCTCTGTATATATTAAGTGGTTAAAGAGTTTAAATTCGAATTTTGGGGCCAACAAGGGCCCCCTGTTATGAAGAGTTATAAGGCTGGGTGGCGGTTAGGCATACATGTATGAACTTTCTCCTGTATATCTCGCGGGTCAGACCCTTTGGATCCGGTCAAAACCATCACGACCCTGATTTTGAGCTTTCGGGTATGCTCATGTAGCTTCGGATCGGCCCTTCGAGTTTGGATCGTTCGGATGAGAACTACTATGTCCCGGCCTGGTCCATGGTCGGGCCCAATAGACTTCAATCACCACGGGCCATGTGGCCCTTTGCTCGACCTTTTTGGCGGTCCAAATTATTCGGCCCGCTACACAATCCTATACCTATGTATTGTTTACCTATTTAAAGTTCTTTACTTT
This sequence comes from Gaultheria prostrata, assembly GCA_036023075.1. Lineage (NCBI taxonomy): Eukaryota > Viridiplantae > Streptophyta > Magnoliopsida > Ericales > Ericaceae > Gaultheria > Gaultheria prostrata. The sequence goes on from JAXBDA010005575.1 coordinate 10,350, forward strand.
TTGCAGAGATCAAAAACCATATTTTGTTTACTTGTTCGAAATTGGATCAGGGAAGGGGCTTTGGAAATATTACTCCAAACATTTTTCAGTTTTTATTCATATAAATTATCAGTTTCTGACTTGAGCATCGGAGGGGTATTCCAGCCAAACTCTAGCCGGGTAGCCTAACTTTATCTGAGTATTACAGGTACTCACGCCGGAACCCTACTTAATGCGACTTTCGGTGGCTTGCTTCCCTGATGTGAAAACCTACCCCACCACATACACTAAAATATTTCCGTTAACCTCCCGCTAGCAAAAAAAAAAATGTAAAGGGTACTGTAAACCCCCCATCAACTATGACCATTTTTGTAACGACCGCGGGGTCGGCGTTTCGGTAAGGTTATCAATATCCTCTTTTCCTTTTTTTTTTTTACCCCCTCCCTAGTGTTACTGTGATTATTCTTGCTAGGCCACTATTCCTCCGGTCTGTTCACATCTTGGTTTTGCTCCGACCTTTGCTCCATCGCCAGTCTTTCTCTTGGGTTTTCCAGTTTGTACTGGTTTAGGGCTTTGCCGGTGTCGGCCTCCCGCCGTTTTATTACTGGATGCAACGGTTATCACCTAACAGCTCGGTGAGCTTCCGCCGCTAACGAGTGGTTGCAAGTGGTTCTTCTCTGGTGAGTGGCTATGGGTAGTGTGGCAGTGCTCTGGAGGGGTTCTAGTTTTTTTTGTTGGTGGCTCGGTCTGGTGATTGACGGCCGGCATTGTGGCGGCAGTGCCTTGAAGAAGAATAGTTTCGACTAGCGTAAGGTTTCTTGGGCTGGGCCCTACTCTTTTTGGGTTAGGCTTTGGGCTTTATTGTTATATCTAGGCATTTTATGCCCTCAGGAGTTGTTTGAACTGTTTATTGTATTATTCGGGCACTTTTGGCCCTCAGGTTTATATGCTTTGTCCTTTCTGTCTGTATTCTCCAATTTTTTGTTGGAATCTTTTTCCCCTATCACTAATAAAATGCTACTCTTTCCGATAAAAAAAAAAACTATGGCCATTTTCACTCAACCTCCTTAATGTCTAAAATTCAACAACTGACCCCTTAAACTATACTAACAGTAAATGTCAAAAACCGTATCAACTGAAAATAAAAATTTACCCTCTTCCTGATCAATCATCAGCTCATTATGTACTTTTAACCCTAATCTTCAGTTATAACCTCTGCCAAACTACCCCATGCATCTAAAGCCAAATTCAGTCACCACAGTCCAAGGAAACCCCAATCGCCCGTGATTCCCCGCAATTGACCCCAACATTTATGTTCTTTTATCCCCTCCTCAGCCTCTTCTAATATTGGAAAATCACCCTTACAGGAAAAGGATATGATAATTTCATCCTAAATTTTTTTATCATGTCATGTAATGTCACATGGTAATTTTCATCCAAAATTCTAATGTTTTGCTAACGAAAGAAATTTATTGTCATCAGTTGAATACTTTAATGAGTTAAGTGTTAAGAGGAAATTATTTATAGTTTGGGTTAATTTAATTTACCCTAATGCATGTAAATCCTAATTTCTTTTACAGGTATGATAGACGTGTATACCGCAATAAAGGAATGTAAGGGAAAAACAATTCTAGCAGAGGATGATAGGATGAAATGCTGTAAATCCTAATTTGTTTTCTTCTCTAAGAAGTAAGCAAAGTACTATTAAAAAAAGTACAGTTGCATTACTTTTAAAGATTAGAATTCTATGTAAGAGATATGACAATGGTTGTTACATATAAAATTTGAATCTATAATATCGAGAAACATTAGATATATACGTCAAACGTAAAGTGAATCATTTTTATTTAATGATATGTTTACGACTTATCCATACTTATATTTTCAAGTTTTGGTATCTGAAAAGGATGCACAATCGTGATATATATATGGCTTCTTCCTAGAAAAATCCATTGTGATTGATACTAGGTACCAAATGGCCAAACTAAATGCTAAAATTCAGCTGTTTGTAGACGGACAATCACTAAATCAAAAAATTTCAATAGCGAAAATGAGAGATTAACGACGTAAATGATGAAATTTGACCAAAATCTAGCATACAACAATGATCATGATTCGCCCTACGAACACGACATTTCAAGTGACTAAATACTTTTACCACTCAATTTGGGATAAGGACATGGTAATTGCATAGGTGAATCGCGGGGCACATCTCCTTTGGCAGTGAGCTTACTATTTTCACCATATACAAGTACTCAAAGTGGCCTCCTGCTAAAGGAAAAATCTGCCCAGGAATGCAGATATACACACTTATAGCTTGCTTGCTGTCTAGTTGCTGCTGCTACAATATACGAAACAAGTTGAAGTTTTTTTTTTGATCGGCAAAAGGAAATATTATTAATCATTGGAAACAAATTACAATGATTAAAAGGAACCAAGGCAAGAAAGCATCACAACGGAGATAGGGCATACCAATAAAGATGGACCCACAACCCCCGATAGACACGAGCCACCAAGGACCCAAGGGCAAAAAACACTGAGGAAACGTTAGCAAGAAGCCAACCCAAGAAACTCAAAAGCGCCAAAAAAAGATCTCCTCCTACTACAAACTACACAACTACACAAGCAAGAGCCACCACTCTGATCCAACCCTCCATAGAAAAATCAGATGCAGACCAAAAGCAGAGCAAAACTACCCTAGAAGCAGCCGCCAACCTCTCCAAATACCACATTTCCATAACCTCTTGGACATCGAACATAGTCATCAGAAGCAAACAATTGAATTCAAAGAGCTGCATCACGAGCTTGACCACACTTCATCATCAAAGCATCCACGAAGAGAAGACAACCAAACTACTAGGATCCACATGCTCACATCAAGCCATTATGAACAACTTCAACTATAACCATGAATTATGCTGACACGAACTCCAATTAGCCAAGCCAATCGACTCAAATTGGATGCACCAGAAAAGCAAGAAGCAACCATCACAGGATTTGATTAAAAGCATTAATCATTCACTTAACAACAGACATCAAGCAAAATGTAGAAATCAAATACCGCTAGATGGAGCCCAAATGACCGCAAGACTTGACACCAAGACCGCAACATCCAACCTGCTAAAATGACCCCCAAAAACATGAATATACATGACATCCCCAACTGACCCATGATATGATTTCCATCCTTATACAAATTCTTCTATCATTTGCAAAATCAAGACTAAGCCATCCTATTGATCGTCGTTTCATCATTTTCATGATAAACAACCCCCAATCTTTTACTCACATTGACTGCAGCTTCAAAATCTTTGATGATTATATCATTCCTTCTTAGTATATCTTCTGAATTAATAGAATCAGAATGTTCACTAGTTGCCTCTCAGACCTCACCAACTTGAGTTCCTTCATCAAGAGAATCACATGTCCCTAATTTCCTTCCTTAGTATGGCCCTTTTTTGTTTTGCAGTTAAAACTTTTGACCCCGAGTGGAATTTGGTCGGCTCAACATGGTTTGGCCCGATTACCTCTTGCCTATTTTGGTTTGGAATTTAATTTTTAATACCCTCCAATACCTCCACTTGATTGCTAATATCGAAATCTGGAGTCTCACCTACATAAGACTCTACCTCCAAAATTGTCTCGAGATTCTTGGCAGCCAGCTTAGGATTGTTGGAATATTCACCCATGTGGGTGATTATTGATTATGAAATGAGGTGTGGCTCCTACCCATGGGTTTAATGGGAGACAACAGGGAAGTTTTTTTCCCCTTCTAGGAGCTTTGAAGTCCTCCTTTACGCCTGTGCTTGTTTGGCAAAATTTGGCCCTTGTTTGCTGCCAAACTTTCCTCCATGGTTTGCTGCCAAACTTCCCCCTATCCATCTGTGTATTTAAGCAGTCCCTTTGGGGCTGTGTAGAAGAGAAGGAGATTGAGGAATCAGTGAGAGAGCTGAGACAGAGTAGAGACAGTAGAGCTGTGTGGAGGCTCCTCCTTCGGGAAGGAGCTGAGCTCCTTGGTGAGACTCTGTCAAGAGAGTGTGAGGGACTGAGAGAGAGAAATACACTGAGAGGTTGAGTGGTAGATACTCCCATGTAATTGTTGTATTTTCTCATATTTAGTGAAACACTCCTCTCCTCCCGTGGACGTACCCGATTTTGGGAAACCACATAAATTTCCTTGTGTTTTCTATGTGTGATTGGTGTGTGTGGGCAAACCTATGGCGGCTGCGCACAACAAGTGGTATCAGAGCTCAGGAGAAGCGAAAATGGATGCACTGCCAGATTTTGCCCAGAAATGAAGTTGGTCGGATCCAACTTTTGATCACACCAATACGAAGCTCTCGTCAATACGTGTTCGACGGCGCAGACGGTGCGGAGATCGGACCACCGAGGTGCACGCACGGGTTGCCAAAGCAGAGCCGTGGAAGCCTTTGTTTTATTTTCTCCAGATCTGTTTGCAGCGTGCAAAGGAGGAAGACAAAGGAAAAAAAAATGTTTGGGTGTTGTAGGTACCTCAGGAGGGTGGTGCAACCGGGTCAAATAAGATCTGACCCGGCACAGCGAGTTCGATCCGGTCCGATGGATCAACTCGGCACAGCGGCTTGGTGACTCAGTAGGACTGTTGACCAGTCAAAGGTCAACTGTTGACTTTGACTAGAAGGTGGTAATTGCAGTTTACCCCTTTGGAGTTTGGGTTTTATGCAGTTTGGTCCTTGAAGTTTCAAGAAATAACAGTTCAGTCCTTGGACAACTTTTGGACCATTCCGGATTCAATGGCGGACTCGAATTTGGCGGATTCGAGTCGGTTTTTGCGGTCCTAGACACATCCGGAGAGATCGAAGAGGATCAGACGTGGTCAAAGTCGATCAGATTGGATGTGGTTGACGCGAAGGCAAGCCATGGTGATCCAGTGGAGGTAAAGAGTTGCGTGGGTAAACAAATAGGGACAAATGGGTCATGTTGGAGAGCAAACATGACCAAGGAAGTCCTAGGATAGTAGCAATGGAGGCAGATGATGCAGGATTGCAACCCACCAAGGAGGATTGGACAAACTTGGCAGAGATCTGAGGTTGATCAGGGCAATCGGGTGATTGCAGCTTCACGGCGGTTGAGCCGTGGTGATCAGATCGGAGATCTAATGAGCAAGGAAACATTTAGTCAGCATCGTGTTCGAGTTTGGGGATGTGGAGAGGCTTGACTTGAAATGACACAGACGCTTATTAGAGTGACAGATCGGGGATGATCAACGAGGATCAAAGGCAGTCTGGTTCAATCCGGAGATGAAGTCCTATCATCAGGAGTCGCAGTTGTGATTCGGGCTGCATGAAGATGATGATGGGCCACGATACTGGCTTGTGGAGAGTGCAGTGACAGGTGGAGCTGATGTCAGGCACGGTCAAGCAGTATGGGTGATTTGCGATGGTGAACAAGAGAAACAACAGTTGCGGAGACACACTGGAGAATGGCACGGGAGTACGAGGAGTCGCGACTTGAGACGTACAGGTGTGCCGGGTACCGAATCAGAGAGTGTGTGATATTTCTGATCAGAAGGGGAGCAACTGGTTGTTGTGGGGTGTTCACGGGAAGCTCCGGACAGAGGAATTGAGATAGTGTGAAGTCAATGCATTGCAGGATTCTCTTCCTTCTGTGTTTTTGTGACGGGTTCCTCTCCAGGCATGAGTACTCAAGACGATGGAGAGATGGTGTCACCGATTGTGTCCTATGACTGACACGGGCGTCTCATGTTTGGCAAACGCAAGTTATGGCATCCAGGGGCGTGATGCAGGCGCTTAAGCACGGCGGAGCGCGGGTAGCAATAGACTCTGTTATGGGTCATCCGAGTTCAAATGTGCAAGGCATTCCGAGGTTTTCAGAGGCTGGTGGAGGATGTTGAGCAGATGTGGCTCTGTTGGGTTCCACAGACACTGTTACGGTTCGGATATGCAGACATTGTTCTTGTTGATGGCGTTTCAGAAGCATTCAGGTTTATGGATGCGGGTACTCCGAATAGGGGGTGCAGGATTGTGATCAATCGCAGAAGATCTGGCTTGCAAGGAGACATTCATTCGAGTGAGTACCTGGTTGGGGTGCGGTGTATCTCGTCTTGGAGTGACACAGGCGCTTGTCAGAGCGGTAGATCAAGTTGAGCCACAGAGATCTAGTTGTGAAGGAAGTCGTCCCGGATAGGCGAGTTGCGTATCCAGGTTTGTGGATACGGAGAAGCTCTGCGAAGAGATGCATGCGTCAACAGAGATAATTGTCAAACTCTTCCCGGGTGGTTTGTGAGCCCATCTGGTTTAATGGAGCCTCTGGTGTAAGGAAAGGGTGTTGAGGTGTTTTTCTGGAACGCAGGAAGGCATGCTAGAGTGGCGGATCGCATCTGAATGATGATGCGGGATTCAATAATAACCCCACTTGGTTGAAGGGGGTGATTATTGATTATGAAATGAGGTGTGGCTCCTACCCATGGGTTTAATGGGAGACAACAGGGAAGTTTTCTTCCCCTTCTAAGAGCTTTGAAGTCCTCCTTTACGGCTGTGCTTGTTTGGCAAAATTTGGCCCTTGTTTGCTGCCAAACTTTCCTCCATGGTTTGGTGCCAAACTTCCCCCCATCCATCTGTGTATTTAAGCAGCCCCTTTGGGGCTGTGGAGAAGAGAAGGAGATTGAGGAATCAGTAAGAGAGCTGAGACAGAGTAGAGAGAGTAGAGCTGTGTGGAGGCTCCTCCTTCGGGGGGGAGCTAAGCTCCTTGGTGAGACTCTGTCAAGAGGTCTGTCAAGAGAGTGTGAGGGACTGAGAGAGAGAAATACACTGAGAGGTTGAGTGGTAGATACTCCCATGTAATTGTTGTATTTTCTCATATTTAGTGAAACACTCCTCTTCTCCCGTGGACGTACCCAATATTGGAGAACCACGTAAATTTCCTTGTATTGTCTATATGTGATTGGTGTGTATGGGCAAACTTGTGTCGGCTGCGCACAACAAGGATGATGCACAATCCCTGAAGTTTCAAACACAATTTATAGTTGTCGACCAAGTCGGGCTTTTTTTTTTTTGTTCTCATGCAAACAGGATATTCGATGGACCGACAAGTACTGGAAAGTGGTCCTGTTGATTAACTTTTCATGTACGAGGTTCCCACTTTAAATGTACTTTAATTTTGCCCTTTTGCTTTCCCCTAATTAATCTCCTTAATTTTCTGTCTTAAACAAAATTAAAGTCTTTCCTATAAGTAGCTCTGCACTGGCAACCCAATAAATACAAATTGTTGAACCCAAGTTTGGCGGAATTAACCTCCAATTTTGTGCGCTAGCTCAAATGATTTAACTGCGATAAATAGTCAATTTTTGGTTCACTGATCAAATGATTAACTGCTAACAAGAGTAGATTTTTCACTCAAATGAGGGTACATTGGTATGGACACCATTGGATCATGATTAATGATATACAAGAACACAATTCCGGACACAATTGTATCTAGAACCATTCGATGCATGTCGATGTATCCAACCGTTCTGACATACTTTGTCCTGAGTTGTGTCTGAAGGTGTGCTCCTAGACTTTTTCATTAAGATATGAGCAATGATAGAACAGAACTTTAAAATAAACCACTGCGCGCAACTGTGTCTAAAACGGTTTAATGCATGTGGTATCATCTATATCCCACCGGTTCTCACTGTCTTAATTTGTTGTGGAAGGAGTCAGAGTAACTCGTTTATAACTTTGGTAGTAAGTTGAGCACACAGGGATCACAAATGCATAGATATCACACTCCGAATTTTACAAATTAAGTTACGAATCCTTTACTGTCTCTCTTATCTCTCCTCTCTCCCACAAAATCTATGCTTGATTATTTTGACGGGGCACATTCCTTGTTTTTCTTTTGAATGCAACATCAGCTTGGAGCACCATATATAGCTTCAACCTTCTGAGGATTTAACATCGTTGTGGCATTGCGGTACTCCTGCCATGGTGGTCAATCATAATCGTTGCATCTGTAACATAGCACCTGACTATTGCCTCTGTTTCTGCCTCTTGGAACAATCTTTTCTTGTCCTCTACTCCCTTTGTCAGGGCCTCGACCACCTTTGCCTTTGGGTCGACTACATCCATGGCCTTTTCGTCCATCTCTTTGCAACATCCCGGCTTGCTCTTTTCCGTTCCTCCTGAACGTCAATCTCGTGCTCTATGGAGCTTGAGAATGTGCTTGATCTCATTGATTCTCTACTCGTGAATCTCTAGCGTGGCCATCATCTAATCCACGGTCATGGTGTCAAGGTCTTTGGACTTCTCACCGCCGTGATTAGTTAATGAAGTTAAGATGGTAAATAGAGATCAGGAAAACGATGATGATTAAGTAAGTGTAAGTCTGTAAGAGGATTCAACTTCAATTGATTTGGGACATAAGACTCGGTTTGGTTTGGTTTGGTTTGTAAGAGGATTCAACTTCAACAAATTCTTTTGAGAGGGTTCGCAAGACTAAAGTGCCTCTTTAGAGCTCAGAGAGCACATACGAACCCTCTGATACGAGACGATAGGAAAATGAGAACGAAGTAATAGAACCATACATGATACACAAAATGACTAAAAACAAATTACATGGTTCGGCATTTATAAAGCCTACTTGATCTACCGAGATCAAGTTACTTTGAACGATAGACTGAAAATACTGAGAGCCAGATATACCTGTAACTCTCACATGAATCTTTTAATTCCCACATACCGATATATAGAAAGATACATGACGAATAAGGTCAAATTAATATTCTTCAAATTTACAAAATTTAGGAGCTACACTGATTGAGGCCTTGTTCTCCAATAGATTTTAGGTAGATTTTATGAAAATCTCATAAAATGGGCAATTTATGGAGAGGTGATAAAATGAAGTTGTTTTCCCAACTGATAAAATATAGTAGTTTTCCTATAGCTTTTAGGAGGATTTTATGAAAATCTCATAAAATGGGCATTTTATGGAGAGGTGATAAAATGAAGTTGTTTTCCCAACTGATAAAATGCAGTAGTTTTCCTATAGGTTTTAGGAGGATTTTATGAAAATCTCATAAAATGACATTTACATTTTATGTGTTGAGATTGAAATATCATAAAATATGAAATTTTATGTACTTAAAATCTATTGGAGAACAAGACCTGAGTCATGCAAGTAGAAATTGAGTTGCCATCGTTTGTGGCGTATATTTACCTAGTGAATTGGAGTCGTGAAAAACCAAAATTAAAGGAAGCCAAGAAACTCAGTAAGGTAATAAGGGGGACCATGAATGCAACACCAGCTAGCACATCCTATCTAGCATTAGTACTACTAGGAAAAACGATGGATCGAGAAAAGCATGATACCTGGCATTTCCCGATTCGTTTTCTCCGAATATCTAAATAAATGGGCGAATAATCCACTGAAAAATCAGTATATATGAACTTCACAACTTCAGCTATCTCCAACACAATTTCTTCATTGACAAGCGTGAAAATAGTGGTTTCGTAAGTAGAGAAGAATAACGGGGTGATTCTCCTTTGGCAGAATTTTTTTTTTTACTGTCCATGGATATGCATGTAGAAATATTCAATACGGTTTAATTTGATTTCTGCCAAAGGAGAATTGCCCTGTTATTCAATGACTCTACCATTGTCTCAAGCACAACTACTAGTATTTATGCAGGTACTAAATTAAAATTATTTGGATTTTCATCCTGTGTTTGGTACTTATTGGTTGTGTATAATTTATTCACTGCTAGGTTAAAAGAAGTTAATTAGAAACAGGCTTTTTTGTTTTTAATTAGAAACAGGCTTTTGAAGATTAACATTTTTCGGTTCCTGCTGGTTAAATACTGCATGGATGAATATAGAAAAAAACTTCAAATAATGATTTTTGTTACTGAACGACTACCTGGCACGTGGCAATGTTTGTTATTGGATTTGGCTTAATAGCTACTCCCTTCATCTCCAATTGAGCGTTGTTCGGGAGTCAATATGTTAATGTTTGGGAATAAATATACTCCTATCTTTATAAATTTTTCAAAAGAGAAGGCTAAAAGGGTATTTTCACAGGAAATTGTTCTTGGGTTTTTTTAAAATGGACATACAATTTGGGACAATGAAAAGTAAAAAAGTGGACAGACAAAATGAGATGGAGAGAGTATAGTTCTTTTAAGAAAAATTACTACTCTAATTCTAAAGAAATTTCAAAACTTGAGTAGATCGATTTTCGAGGCTTATCTGCCTCTAGATCCATCTTTGATTGAATATTAGTTACGTATTTTTACTCACAAGCTATTAAAGTATTAAAGTATTAAAGTAGGTATAGTAACGGAAGAGCCTCGTAAACACCGATAAAACTCCACATCACGCCAAGCGGTTCATTAAACTTGTTTGAGATTATGTGGTATTGAATATATTAATTTTTTGTGTCAAGCATTATGGTAGATAGATAGATCATATAGTTATGAGAACGTGACGCTACTATATTAACTATGTGAGGTCCGTGTAAGAGAGGTTCTTTGAGAAATCAATATTCAAGAACAAGAATATGAGCCGGAGAGGTAAGAATAATTAACAGTAAATAACATAAAGGGAATGAAGTGATCAAGAGAAATGGTGAAGAATAGAGCAGGTGCGTACAGAAGAGACTAAGGCAAAAGATTGCTCTCAGACCAATCTGTGACAGACCCAAATGACCTAGAGAATGGAATGACTTCACTAGGAAGAATGATCTCCTCCAAATCAGTGATTATCCACTTTCTCTCTCTTGAATCACCTCGAGGAATTGTGAAGGGATTGTCTCATATTGATAAGCAACCTGAGCCAATGATCAGGTGTCAGACTGTCATCCTATAATATGAGGACACGTGTCCCTTTCGTATAAACTGACTGCGGGGCTGACCCGCGCGGCTCACTCGGGCGTGCTATTCCACCCCTCACACAAAGAACCTCATATTCTTTTATAGCCACCAAACCATAGGATCTCCCTTTATTCCCGTGTGGGCAAGGTCATGACCTGTTCAGGTCAATAATAGTAAAAAATGTTGACCTTCCCTACAATAACCTCCCGCGCACGCGTGTGTGACACGGAAGCGCGTGGTCGTGTAACTCACGCGCAATCATACACGCGCGTGATGTCAGCATGTGTCCTTTCGACTGTACCCGCCACTATGGCGCCAGTTCAGTTTTTGAAAATCTCTGTCGGCTGCAACTCTTCAGCAGCTTTAAATGGTCACGTCGGTCAGGCAATAATCACACCTCTTTCAAACCGTCGTGTCCGCAGAGATTCCTCGTACTGAAAACCCTTCAGGTTGTCAGCTGCCAACTCCCTCTCTCCTATAAATACCAAAGGAAGGTTGTACTTCCCTTTCACTTGCAACTTTTACTCTCTCTTTTTCTAACTTCTGCTCCTCCTTCTCTCTAGAGTTCCCAGCAGTTCTTTCTTGCTCTTCTTCTTTCCTTCTCGCCATTTGCTTTTCATAACTACTCTTGCTGGCGGTCCAGTTCCTCCACAGGGGCAATAACGGAGAGCCCCGTTCTTCAAAAGGATAGAAGATCCCTTTTGGCAGCAGATAGAGGAGTTTGTACCGGTGGGCAACGATCTAGACGACGCGTTGCCTATAAACCCAGAGGTTTCCTACGACGAGGAGGACTTGATGCCTCCTTCCTTTGTTCTTCGTCTACGCTTGGAGAGGAGTGACTTCCCCTTCTGTTCCATTCACTACAACACTGGCTCCACAGCCCCTTCCCATTGGAGTGATTGGGTAGATGCCATGATGGGCCGGAGGCGTAATTCCAAGGTTTTGGAAAGGGCTCATCTATTAGAGGCGATTAGAATCTCCCAGCGCCCCACTTTGAACAAGAGGAACGAGAATCTGGATTTTCTCGTCTCCCGGTGGAGCACTGATACCCACACCTTCATGTTCCCTTGGGGGAGTTTGGGCCTACATTGCTGGATACTACAGCACTGCTTCATCTCTCCACTCGGGGCACCGAGGAGTATGACACAGACAGCTTCAATGCCGACGAGTTTGGGGAGGTAGAGAATGTAACGACCCAAATTTTCACAATATTTTTTCGAATAAAATAATTTTAATATTAAAACTCTAGTAATGTTTATTTTATTTTGCTCGGTGATTACTTAGTTCTATTCGAGACTAAATATCTAGTCTATTTGGACCTAAATAATTTTTCCTACAATACTGCTTCACCCTCATATATATATTTATTTATTGTGCATGTATTTATGCATTTTCAGTACCCAAATTATCTAACTAAAACTCCCTAACTTCTTTTCATCTTAACTAGACCCAACATCCCACATGTCTTTCATAACCATCACCCTTTGTTCAGCCATTTTCGGCAACCCATTTATCCCGTCCAATTAGAGCTTGACACACCCCTATAACACATTCCTCCAACCCATGGTTATAAGCCTCACTCTCACACCTCTTTACCCATTAGATTTGAGCCTAATCTACCACCATTTTTATTACTTTTTTCCTTCTTAATTTTTCGGCAGAAGCAAGAGAGAGAGAGAGAGAGCTAGCTCCACTACCTTCTTCTTCTTCTTTTTTTGTTTGTTTGCCGAGAGAGAGAATTAGAGGTGGCTGGGTAGGAAAAGAAGAAGAAGAAGAAAATGAAAGAAAAAGGAAGAAGAGGAAGTTCAGTTTGTTCGACGAAGCCGAGGCCCATCCAAATCACTCCGGTTTAGCTAAATCTTCGGAAGGAAGGTAGGTTACGTCCTACCGAACCCATTGATGTGTTTAAATGTGATTTTCGTGGATTAGAAACAAGAACCCAGTAGTTAAATCTTATCTCCCTAAATATATTGTATATGGATTGATTGTTAAATGTTGAATCGTTTGTGTATGCATTTTTACCGGAATAGATTTCAAAATGAAAAGAGGATCGAAATACACATGGGTAAACCCGAGATCCCACGTAATCACCACTGCTATGAAAAACTCCTAGTATTTGAAATGTCTGATGGGATACTTAGCCAAAGAAAATTTGTAGTTGTCCCCTATAAGAAAAGAAAAGAAGAACAAGTTGAGCTCCATATTAACTGTGCACTAATTATCCCATGTCTTGTTTCGATTCTCTAAATCATGTTAATAATTTAGTTAATCTCACCGTTACTGCCACTTTGAGTTCATGTCTCAATTAGGATTTGATAAATTGTTAACTTGATGGTCTCGATCCAATGGAAGTGTTTTCTTGCTTCTTTTGTCACTTTATTCCTTTTTAATATGGGTCACTGTTATGATTAGCTTTTAGTCATCAATATATTGAATGTTTCTCGGTGATTTATATTATTGATGTTTGCATTGTTTATTGTTAATTAGAACTTAGACGGACATTAGGTACATGGGTGGTTTATGATTTGGAGAGTAACCTGTAGATGTGATTTGTAAAGAAATGAAAGATGGAAATGCGTGGAAATATTGTTGAGCTGATGAGCTGTGGTTTCGGGGGTGACCGGAGTGGGCCCTGGACGGATAATTGTTTTGAATACGAAACCTTGGATAGGACATGGTGGTGATTGACTCTCAAGAATGGTTGGGTTATAAGTGTGGCACTGTGCTTGCGTCACAGCCCGGGGATGAGTTGTGGGGCCGC
>JAXBDA010005576.1:0-23932 GCA_036023075.1 Gaultheria prostrata
TTTTGCCCTCCAATTGGAAATTGCCCCATTGGTTTTCTTGTAATTATGCCATAATGTTATGCCCTTTTGGTCTTTTGGCTATGTATGGCTAAATTACGCATTTGAGTCCCTGGAGTTTGTTGCTTTATGGATTTGAGTCCCTAAAGTTTGTTGCTTACGCATTTGAATCCCTAGAGTTTGTAAACCAAAATACACACAGGCATCACACTCGTGCAACGCACGAAGCCGTTAAACTAGTAACATTATACATTGAACCAAAAAATGAATAGACTGGTCAAATCCTTATCCTCCTCCGGAAACTTAAGGATTTTGTGTTTGGTCAAATGCCACATTTTGCCAATTTTATCCTCCGATTGGAAATTGCTCTGTTGGTTTTCTTGTAATTTTGCCACAATGTTATGCCCTTTTGGTCTTTTGGCTATGTATGGCTAAATTACGCATTTGAGTCCCTGGAGGTTGTTGCTTTACGCATTTGAGTTCCTAGAGTTTGTTCCTTACGCATTTGAGTCCCTAATATCTGAATTAAAATACACAGGCATAAAACTCGTGCTAGGCACGAGACCTTGAACCTAGTTGATGTATAATTGAGCTAATTTCTCCGTTAGAATAATGAATCCAATTATCTTATTATTACGTACGTGCATTCTTGTAATTATAGATCATTTTATTCAATTAAAAAACTTGCATGGTTGTGATTCGAAACCTCTCCATTTAGGCCGAAAATGTTGAGGCCATTTTAGGCACTAAAGGAGATGATCAAGATCCATTTGAACTATTATTGTCTAAAACAAACCGAATTAAGTATGCAACATTGCATAGCATTGGTGCGAATTCCGGAATTGACCAATATTATACAGTGAAAGAAAAAAAAGCAGTTTGCTCTTGTACACGTGATGGCCTTCTGAGCTGATCAACCAAAAACGAAAAAGAGGAGAAAAGAAAAAAAGAAAAAGAGATTGTTACACAATCGACATGGACCCAGGTGTTTGTTTCTGTTTGTGAGCCAAGGACCATAAGAAGTTTGTGAGCCAAATACCTTGCGTGGTTTCAATTTTATTGTAGCGGCCGGGCCCAGAGGGGCTCAGAAGGTGCACCCCTTCACCGAATGAGGGGTGCAAAAGAGGCGCTTGCCACCTGGCAGTGGGGGCCAGTAAGAACCCAACTCGGTGGGTCCCGCTTTGAGTAAGCAGCGTGATGTGGGATCGTCCGGTACGGACTGGAACAGGTTCCAAAGCAGAACTGCACCCCACTGTCTGCAAGGCCGAGAGACCCTTGTTGTAGAGCTCTCGGTGGGCTGCCATGGAGGCCGACAGGTACCTCTCGGTTGGCAGGATAGTTTCCCACCGAACGCCTTCTGCCCCGAGTCGTTTGACGGCGGCTCTTGAGTGTTCAGATAGTGCAAGAGAGCACGGCACCAGGCGTGCCTGACATACTGCATAGAGCATTTATGGTGGCAATCAACCACTCAGCAGGCTTTGCCTGCAGGACCACGTGGCTGACTGGGGAGCACTCCCATACCAGTTGACCCTTCAGTGTATCAAGCGTGATGCAAGCCGAAACACTGCACCATGACGTCAGCTAAAGCACTGCGTCTGTGCAGACATTCTTACCGCACCAAGCGTCACCTGAGGTACGGACGGTGCGAATTAGGAGGCATACGAGGAGCGTGGGGATCACGCCCTCCTCTGCCTATAAATAAGGTCTTTACCTACCTCATAAAGGATCCTCTATCTCCACATTGAATACCTTCATAACTCTCTCTCTCTCTCTCTCTCTCTCTCTAAGTTAGCCATCTAAACTTCTCTCCGGTCACTGACTTGACCGTCGGAGTTCCTTCCCGGACAACCACCGTCCGGGTTGGACACTAATGCGGTTGTTCATGTGTACAGGTCTTCCCTTCAAGCCAGCAGCTTAGGTCCAAGGAGAGGTTCAACCAGCTCACCACCCTTCCGTACGCACCAAGAAAATCAAAAGGGTTAATCCGGCGAAGTGCCTCCCACATTTATAATTTTTTCTGATTTCCTAATCTTAAGAGTTAAGACACATGCCACATAGTATGTCTCGTAGACAAAGCTCTTATCTAGTATTATTGTGGTCCAATCGGTCCAGTTTGGGCTTTTGTGAGTCTTTCTTGTGTCCACCATGATTGGAATCGTTTATTTTATAGCTTAATTGAACCATGATAGATATATAAACAAAAAAGATTTGTAAAACGAAAAAATGGCACCCAAATTTACGTTCTTTTTCCTATTTTTCAAACAAGCCCTAAGAAAAACTGAAATGGAACCGCCCAAATTCGTCAACCCACCCAGGTCCTACTCAATATTCTAATTGTTCATCTCATAAATATATCAATATATCTTATTATGATTTTAAAATTAATTGCACAAATTACTATGTGATCAAAATTTGTTTTCCGTCAAATGCACAATACTTAACCGTAAAAAATGTGATACGATTGAGTATTTAAAGTTATCAAAAATTGAAGAATTACATCAAGCACTTAGAGTTATAATTGAGCTGATATTTTACGGGACTACTCCAATATATATTTTAAAAGTAATGAACGATTCGAATTATTCATGGGGGCTAAAAAATGGACTCCGCAAGGTGATCTGCATGTGCTCATATTTTTTTCGTTGTTTTAAAAGCCCTTTGTAGCCCAAAATTGACTAAACCCGAGTCGACCTGCACTGGAACCTAGGATTTGGGAGGACGAACTGGTTGAATTGGGTTGGTGAGTACATTATTTGCCAGTGGTTTGGCATGACACTGGATTAATTTTTTCTAATTTGTCATGATCCCTACCCAACCCAACCCAACCCAACCCAACCCAACCCGTTATATATTTGTGCTGAAATATACTATACACATTGCAATTAACTGTTAAAATTTGGTCTGAGTTTCCCTACTAATACTTAAAAAACAGCTCCCAAAGTAAATCTTGGAATACCAACAATTTATTGGTATCGTGCAAATTTTGTACCGATGGGATCGATGATGTGTGGGGTTCATCCAAAGTTTCACAATTATCGATTTTGTATAAATAATTTGTAAAACATTATTTTTATATAACCGCATGTCTGGGTCAGTATGTGCAAATTTGTAAAGCATCGCCGTAAAATTCCAGCTCAATTTATTAATTTTTTTGACATTAAAAAAATGAATAAGTTCATCAAGTACTTATCCATATCCATTTGAATTATTTCATTGCAAGTGAACTATTTTCTATTTCCCGTAACTATAAATTAAAATTAAGTATGGAACATTGCATAGATTAATGCTGCAAGTTTGGAATTAACTACTAGAAGTTAGAAATTGTGTTTTACGTAGTAATTCTAATGGCATTTTGAGCTCAACGAAAAAAAGAAAAAGAAAAGACAAAAAAATTCAAAATACTGTTACACAATCGTACACGTCATCCATGTGCTCGTTTTCTGTTTTGTGAAGGCAAGGAAGTTTGCGCGCCAAATACCCACCTTCCGTGGTTTCAACTTCCAATTTTACACAATTGTACACCGTCTTTTCAACACAAAACGAGGGGTAGAATCGTCAGACCAAGTGAAAGAATCCGTAACAGATTATCTAACCGCTTCTCGTTTCGTCCCCTCAACCAGTTATATAAACGCATGCACACTCACTCACTCACTCCTCATTACCACCCACCCTCCAACACTCTCTCTCTCTCTCTCTCTAGAAAGCTGCGAAATCAAACCAAAACCCCAGCTCAATGGCCGCTCCTCTGCAACTGCTCACTGTCGCCTTCCTCCTCCTCTCAACCACCGCCTCACACCTCCCTCCACCCCCATCTCCATCATCTTATGTAGATCAAACTCACCCTCTCCACCTCTTCGGTCCCATACTCTCCACGCTCGGCTTCAACAACTTCGCCTCCGCCGCTCCTTCTCTCTCCAACACCACCACCGCATGGCGGGGCCCAATCACCGTCTTCGCTCCCACCGACTCCTCCCTTCTCACCTGCACCTCCTGCTCCCTCCCGCTCCTCCTCCACGAACACACCGTCCCTGGCCTCTTACCCCTCGCTTACATGCGCACATTAGCTTTCGGCACCAAAATCGAAACCCTAGCCCCTGGCAAATGCCTCACCATCACTACTTCCTCCACTCACAACAACATTAACAACGCTTCTTCTAAGATGTTCATCGGCGGCGTGGAGATCACTCATCCAGATCTCTATAACGACGGCCTCCTCGTCGTTCACGCCCTCCAAGGCTTCATCTCTCACCTCTCACCTTTCTCCTGTAATATCGAGCGGATGACGTCGCTCTCGTTCCTCCCTCCTCCTCAGCCGCAGACAATCCAGGACACGTCGTTTGTCATGCGAATGATGCTAAGAGACGCCATGCTTCGTCTACGCATAAGCGGTTACAGTATAGTAGCGATTGCTCTTAGAGTGAAGTGGCCTGATCTCGTGGACCTTAAGGCGGTTACTGTGTTTGCGTTAAACGACGCGACGATATTCTCAAGCGGAGGACACGAGTATGTTACGAGTTTTCGTTTCCATGTTGTTCCTAACAGGCTGCTGATGGCCGGCGATCTGGAGCGGTTGCCGGCTGGGACGGTTTTGCCGACGTTGAATCAAGGGCAGAACCTGGTAGTTACCACCGGCGGAGTTCCGTTGGAGCCGGTGAGGATTAACTACGTGAGGATCGAGAAGCCAGATCTGATGTTCAACCTGAAGATGGTGTTTCATGGGCTGTCGATGCCGTTTCCGCATTTGAATCTGACGGCTGTGATTGGATCGGGCCAGATCGGAAGGTCGGCGTATGACGCTGGTGGCTCGGAATTGGCGGGAAATGGTGATGTCGGCTATTCGATGGCCCCAGCTTCGTCTGGAATTAAATGGACGGACGAGATTGAAGATCACCATGGTCTCTGAGATCTGTGATTTTAGTCTTAACCGCTACTGCTTGTTTGCACCTAGGAATTTCTTTCTACGCTAACTGACTGGTGCATCTTTTATGGTACCTTGTGGTACTTACTATAGTACTAGTACACCCCATGTTATCCCTCATTCCCACTCGTCGCTGAATAAAACTTTGCTCATTTCCATGGTATTATATATGTTTTTCCAGATCTTTTCTGACAGTATATGAATGTGTCTACAAACTACAAAGAAGCGTGAAAAATCAAGTCGCGATCAGTTTTTGAGGGCGTTTGGTACAAAAAAAATTAAAACAATTAACCTTGGGAATTAGAATTCTTGTGTATAACCATTGAACTATTGAAGTATGGAACTGGATTAATCCTTTGAGCTTGCTAAATCTGAACAGGCATTAGCTAACATTTTTTTTTTTTTGTAGTACGCTGATGAAACGGACTAATCTCCGGTCCTTCACATAGCCTTTTTCACGCCTTTGCATGACTCGTGAGGTGAGGGCGTGAGGTCATGACCCTAAGAATAAATCACTAGCTCCCAAGGAATCGACCTTGTGGTCTTCAAGTGTTAGTTTGAGTTGGCATTTGCTTTTCTTCTTCTATTTGGTATCCATGGATTTGGCATACCTGTGGCTGTGATTGAATGGATACAGTCTTCGTTTTCATAGTTGCATGCCAATTGTCCTATTCATGTATGATTTCCACATGTCTTTGTTTGAATGTTGCTTCTAATTGCTTTACTTTTGGCCCCAATATCAGTGTGCCGAATTCCCATGTTTAAATTAATAAGTAGCCATTTGTCCACTTCTATTATAAATTCAGAATGCATTCTTTCTTTTCCTACATTTGCATCTCAAATAGTGTCGATCAATTTACGAATGCAGACATGCTCACAGATTAACTGACAATAACCCATTGGTTTTAATACAAAGTTATAATAAGTACTAGGATTGTCCATACCTAAAGGCATGGCGCGACGTAATTTGGTCTCAACTTTAGGAACGTTCACCATGAATAGCTCAGTAATTGACGTGCCTTCAGGCTCAACGCAACACACTTTGAGCACAATTAAATTGAAATACCCTTTCTTACCTCTGACCAACCCAACTTTTTCAAGAAAATCTTTGTAAAAAAAATAAGATTCAAATAGGATCATCATCTAATCAACTTAAAGTAAGTGAATCCAAGAAAAATAATCCCTCCGTCCCAAATTACTGGACCCTCTTTCTATTTTGGGATGTCTCAAAATATATGTCTCATTTCTAAAAACATCCATCAAAACAGGTTCACTTTCCAGTTTTACCCTTAAAAGATATTTTTTCCATCTCAATTGGCTTGTCAACATTTCAAAGATAGTCGAGGTAGTTTACCTATGACCTAGGAAATTACGTGCCTTGTCGACATAATTTGAAATCAACTTAATGAACTACCATTTTGCTAGTGAATGCCCGTTTGTTAAGGCACGCACGTAACTATTTTTTTTTTTTTAATCGGCAACAAAATTTTATTAGAATTGGATAAAGGGTACATCGAGGAAAATACCATACCCAAGCACAAAGCAAGGATAAGGCATGGCTAAACATCTAGCGAGCAACTAAATGTAAAACCAAAAAAGGGAAATGAAAAAAGGAGATCAGTACAAAGCAAACCAATAAAATTGTGCTAATATTAATCTTTGCCCTTGTATTCCTCAGAAAAGTAATCCATCAAACATCAACAATCAGTACCAAACAATCAGCATGGAAGGAATCTCCATCAGCAATCAACATGGAAGGAGTCTTGATCCCATAGTAACTATTCAGTGAAACTTCATCAAGCAGCAGCAAAAGGGAAGTGTAGAGCTCCAAACATCATCCAGAAACCAAATAATCCTCCAGTACCTCACAAGTAGCAGCCAGTTTGGGGTAGAAATTTGTAGCAGTTTTCAGAAATGTAAATGGTAAAATTCTGCAAAATTTATCAACAGCAGCAAGCAAAAACTGAGCATAACTTATCAAAAGTTGTAATGCACAAATGATAGCGGCAGCATGCGAAGTCATTTTCCATAATGGCTCCTAGTAATATTTTAAAGGGGACAAAAGTACAATAAGACCAAAAAAAATACAATAAGACTCGAAACAAATGCTCATAGTGGCTCCGTCTCACATTACCTGAGTGAAATTGACAATTGACATGCGAGACCGGCATTGCTCACATCTATCCTCCATACCACAAAAGTTGCTCATCCCTTACAATTCTCTTCCAACAGATTAAAAAATGGCACCAATTGCACTTGTTTCTTTAACTGACAAAGGAAATAGAACGCAAAATAGTTCCAAGATTAGCCTTAAGTAAAACAAATCAAGCAAAGATGTATATTACAAAAGATGCATTAACCAGGGAGTAGAGTATGAACAACAAAAATTCTAATCTTTTACCTAGCAGTAAAAAAAAAAAAAAAACACCGTTGCACTTTGGATGTCTCTAAGAGAATATAGAGGCAGGAAAAATTTCCTAATTTTGACGCAAGCGGTTGACATTACTATCTACCTGGACCGCCAATCAAACCAAGGATGGTATGCTACGAAAAAAATGTGGCAAAAGAACTAACAAATAGGAATCCAAACACGGAGAGTTTACTTAAGAGATTAAGAGACACAGAATCACCACCAAAAGATACACTTCTAGCAATTGTCCATGTCTAAAGACACAGGTAAACATAAATCTATCGCCTCAACTAACATCATATACCAAGCTCAACTTGTGGATAATCTTGTCATTATTGCCATTCCAATTTGTTGTTATTTATTTTCGGTGGTTTATCTCAACAAACTAAAGAGGATCAAGTCGTTTGACCAATGTAGCATGGATATAGACATCGACATAGTTGGGGGACATGGACACAGACACAACATAGGACAAATTTTTTTTTCCTAATTATGGAAATCTAGATCGTGGCCCTTAAATATTCATGTTAGAAAAACCATAATAGCAAGAACCCACGCTTCAAAGAACTGATTTGCATAAGTAATTTGATTTATAATGTTCGCTCCATATTTCATCAATGGGCTTAGAGTTTTATTCAGAAATTAAAAACTTCAACAGAAAAGCATGAATGCATATCCAAAATGGTTTTTTTAATTTATTTATCGGTATATACAAAAATGCTTTTACCAACATATGTTGATGCTTCTTTTCTATTTTCTCTAGAGAAACTCAATTTGCATTGTTCCGATAAAGCCAAATCATTATAGTAGGTTTCTAAGCCATATCAAAGATCAAGAAACTTCACAATCAAACAATGGTCCATTCAAGCAATCCTATCTCCCAAGTCTCACCACAGCCCATTTAATTGCTACTGCTGAGAATTCAAATTAATAAACAATTGAAATGAAACACATTATGCTTCAACCTGCTAGAAATTGAACATATATTGCTTCAACAATCAATAAGCGAATTGAAGTCGATGGAGTCGGATATTCAACAAAGTTATTTAGCCAATTATGACCAAGCCTTTAAGGTCCTTGTGGTACTCTAAATGAATTCGTAAAGGAACATATCCATAACATTTGCATACTCATAGATGAAACCAACAACATCGAATTGACATATGCATGTTTGATTATGAGCTGCTCACATACTCTAGCAATCCCAAATATTGTAAATTATAGGAGGTCGAAATCTTTTGTAGTCATTAACTCTTCACTATCGAGTCATTAACTCTTCACTATCGAGCTGAGATTTCCAATCGGTGTTTTTTCTGATCATAGTAAAATTGGATGTTATTTTAGCGCTCAGATAAAACCTAAACAAACAGGGACTTTGAACAAACTTAGGTCGTCATTGAGCAATTGGAACCAGATTTTAACTAACGGCCCGATATGCACTAGAACCAGGTTATATTAACCGTTCCCAAGAAAAATGCATCATAAATTTCGTCAATATTTAGATCTATCCCCCAATGTTTTCTATGCATGCTCCATTATGAATTTTCTAAGCAAGTAGCCACAAAAGCAATAATCTAACCATTTACATCTCAACAATAGAACTCAGAGGGAGACAACAACCAATAGGTCTATTCTTATTGAATGAATGATCATTGGAAAATAAATCCACATTAACAAAGATGCTAAGCTGCCGTTAAATAAATAAATAAAACAAACAAACAAAGATGCCAAGTTTATTTTCCAACAATCTCCCAAAAATCCAGCAGTTCATCGAAAAGCTCAAGTTGTAAACTAAAGTTAAACATTCCGTATACCCTACCAATTATAACTAGGATACGAAAGCATGATGTAATACAAAGTAAAGAGAAACGTAGAATAACATATGACGTTATTGCATCGAAATAAGTGTACCGAACATGCATTTAAATTGTAAATTGGCTAGCTTTCATCGATGTGCCAATTTGGGTGTGCTTTTTGATTGTTTAGAGAAGGTTGAGACTGGATATACCTTATTAGTGTGCCAAACTCATTGTTGACGTACCGATCCTCTTGCCAAAACCTGAGATAGTTGACATGGTGAATATTATTATTTTTTCTAAAAAATATAAAGAAAGTGGAAAAAAAAATTGAATAAATGTTAACCTTGAACACTACAGCAGAACTTCAGGGTAAACAATATTTGTCATGGAGTCTGTAGTGTCCTTGGGGAGGAGGACACTTATGCTGTTAGCAGATGTGCACCTGGACATCCCCACATAACCTTGCCCATGACTGAACACTGGTACGCGCAAATCGAGCCCAACGTATTTCACAGATTGTCCTTGTGATTTGTTAATGGTCATAGCATATGCCAAGTGGACCGGAAAATTGATGCCTTGTCATTTGAAAAGGAAATGCCAAAGATGATGGGCTCAAGGAAATTTTTGGTGCCAAATTTTTCGCTAGTTAAGATTTTAACTTCAATAATTCGAGACCCGCACCTAACAACCATCATCCTTGTGCCATTACAACGTCCATCCTTTGGGGCAATGTTCCTTAACAATATTATAGGAGAACCCACTTTCAACTCTAGCTTAAAAGGTGGTAGCCATGGAGTATCTAATGAGTTCAGATACTCGTTAGGATATCGGGCAGTAATGCTGCAATCGATTTCATCCTCTTCAGACATTTTATCTGCAGCCAAATAAGTGTATCTAGTTCCTGGGTAAACACTAAGTGCTGTAGCATTTATGGCATTCACTTATTGTCGAATTGTTCCATGGTGGTTGAATCTACAAACTCCTGAGGGTATCTCTTAGTGCACTTATTGTTGTTATCCATACATACTGCTTGTGGATTTCGTGCACCGCATGGTCTGTGTACCATACAACCCTTGATAGTCTCAAATAGTGCGGGGTCGTCTATTGGGTTTGGAAATTCAGCACATACTAAGTCATCTACTTGAGTAGTTGTTCGAATTTTATCAGAACCTTTAAGGAACAAAAGTGCGTGCATATGTGGTAGACCACATTTCTGAAATTCTATTGTATACACGTGAGCAACTTTGTCACCAAACACTTTGTTTGTTTCTATCTCCTTCATCAAGGCCTTCCTTTTCAATTCAAATACTCGGGCAACTAAATCTAGACCATCGACAGCTCTCTGATGCAGGAACAAAGCTGAAGTAATTTCTGGCCAATTGGGATTTGCCGTCATGGGGAGAAAAATATCAGGGTGATGGTTGTATCTTGTGATAGCCATTGAATCTTGGAAAATCTTAAACATATGTCTTGGACCTCTACGGAAAGAAGACGGTAAAATATACCTTTGGCCAATTTGATCAGGGTCAGCTCATCCGAGCCAATATCAGTCAAGTCTTGGTATAGTCCCGAACGTAGTTTCCCTTGATTAAGCTTGAAGTATGTCAATTGATTTTGCTCTGTTGCGGCCCAAGCATCTACCAAAAACTCCTGGAATAGTTTGCCTGATCTCAAAATTGTTGAATACTCTGTGGGATAACCGATAGCTGTAGTATTCCATCTGAGTAAGTCGTTTATCGTCCGCCAGTCAATTATTAGGAACATCCCACTGTCTCAAATCAGGTTCCCATCCAAGTTGACCATGTGGGAAGAGTAAAACATAGTGTAGTGGCAAGTACGCAGGGTGGCATTCATTGATTTGCATCAACCCATTATGTCCTCTCAAATATAGGAGGATATCTCTCATTCCACTGGCCTTGGATCCATCTTCTGGTATTACTACCGCGATCTCGTCTGTAGTGGGTAAATTGAATAGCCTTCGATCTGTTGACGGTCTATAGTGAAGATAGGCAGGTAAATTTTCAACTAATTGAGTTAGAAGTGCATGAGCCTGAAGGAATTTTCCTACGAAGGGATTGACTTGCAACAAACAATCTTGGATCGTTTGAAGCACGTCTCTTCTTAACCCAGGATTTCTTCTAGTGCGGATTTGTAAAGCAGCATCGGGGTCATAAATGTACAATTGAGCGTATGATGCATCTCG
This sequence comes from Gaultheria prostrata, assembly GCA_036023075.1. Lineage (NCBI taxonomy): Eukaryota > Viridiplantae > Streptophyta > Magnoliopsida > Ericales > Ericaceae > Gaultheria > Gaultheria prostrata. Next base: position 11,328 of record JAXBDA010005576.1, read on the forward strand.
ACCCTCTTGGGGCAACAGTGAACCAGTTCGATGCCGCAACTCTCCATGGATAATGAATGACGTAGGACCCCTGCCATCGAATACATCTTCATCCACTTTTGCACCAAGACTGGTGAAAGCATTAGACGAATTGTAAGCTCGAGTATGAGATCTAAATGACCTTGATCGAACATCATTCCTGTCATACAATGCTTGAAGTGGTGGAGGGGGTGTAATAAGCAAGTTTAACTTCACCTTTCCTTCCAAACAACAAGTTCCAATGATAAGCCCTAAATTTTGTATTTATCCGGGCTTATCTCGCTTGTCTTGATCATACACACGTGCATTTTGTGCTTTTATTCGATTGATTTTGCGTGAGTTGTGTTTTTGATAAGTTTCAGAAAATCTGAGCTAAAAGGCGTGTCCACAGCTCCAAATAATCCCCGGTTATCCCCGGAGGTACCCGAGTACATCCAAGGCCGAGGGAGATCCTCCCCAAGTCATATTTGAAGTAATCAAGACGTTGGAGGATGACCCGAGACACCCGAAGGTCGGAGGAAGACCTAAATTCAAGTCCCAACTTCAGAGTTTGCTGGTATCAATACTAACTCAAGGGGTATAAATACCAGGTGGACAAAGAAAAATTTAGAAGCTGCTAGTATCAATACCCACATCTGGGGTATCAATACCAGCCAGACAAGGAAAAATATGGAACCTGCTGGTATCAATACCAGTTGAAGAGGTATCAATACGAAGTGCATAGGGAAAATTCAGAAGCTGCTGGTATCAATACCAGTTCTCAGAGGTATCAATACCAAATGCACAGGGAAAATTCAGAAGCTGATGGTATTGATACCTCGGTATTGATACCAGTTCTCAGAGGTATCAATACCAGCCATTTTCAGCCAGCTTTTAACAACGTTTTTCGGGCGACTTTTGTAACTTTTTGGGGGTCTATAAATAGGCTCATTTGACAGATTTTAGGACACGTTGGGGGAGAGACTTTCTCTCTCTACCTCCCTTCTTCTTCCCCACTTCATCTTCTCCAACTTCTCTCTAGTTTTTAGGGTAGTTACTCTTTGATTGAGGGCTTTTGCCTTCACAAATGTTGTAAGTACTCCTCTTATCTTTATTAATCTCAAGTTTATTTCCATTTTCGTCATGTTTTCATTAATCACGCTTTTCTCTTTGTTGGTTAATTTAAGCATGTTTGAGTAGTAGTTTAGGCTTGGTTATGGGGTACTTTGATGGCTTATCATGTTTTTGTGTTTATTATTGGGTTGTGAATGGATTAAACTCCTATTTTCAGTCTAAACTTAGGGTTGTTAACTTCTTTGATTGGGTGTAGACAAAGAACCTTGGTACACACAATGCTTTGAACCATGGCACTCTAGGTGTTCGATAAAATGCTTGACTGAGTTTCTTTCCATTTCCGAACCCCATTCATGTGGTAAAAATTGGTTTTCATTGGGTGAGTTCAAGTTTTATGTATCAAAACTTAGAATTGTTAACCTTTTTGATCTTGTGCAGGCAAGGGCTCGACCACTTGCCACACATGATGCTTGGAGCTATGGAATTCTAAGTGTTTGTAAAAATGTCTCAACGAACTTATCTCATTGTTAAACCCAAATTGAGTTTCGTTGTTAAATCTTCCGAGTGAGAGCAAGTGATTTTGTCTCTCACTTGAGTTATTGTTGAGAGCCATTAAATATCCGTAGTCATGGGTGGTATAAACCCCTAGACCTCGCCCTCTTTAATTATCGTTACATCTTTATTTCTAGTAATTTTCAAGTAGAGAGAACTCCAAACCAAACCAAAAGGTTGGCCGTCCTAACGCCAAAACCCTACCGTAAAGTAAACCTCTCACTAGCTCTGACCCTTCCCTGTGGATTCGACCTCGGACTTCCGAGTTATTATGCTACAACCGACCTAGCTCTACGCTTGGGGCGACGCTAATTATTACAACATTAGGTCGCAAGCATCCAACTACGGGACTACTTCTGGAGGATTTTGTCAATCTTTCCTCCATCCAATGCAAGGCCAAACATTTAGGGCGTAAGGTATCTATCTTGCCGAGATAATGCCTCCTCACATTTATGTGTGTCGGAGCAGGAACCCCCAAACTCATAGGCACGTCCAGTTCATCGTCACTGGATAGCCCTATATGAATTTGATCTATAGGAGTAGGCCTACAAGAGTTTTATTTTGGAAAAGATAAGTGTGTGTCTAAACTCGTGAGTGAATTGACATGAATAAGTTTACAGAGAACTTAAATCAGTTTACCGAGGACTTCGAGGAGCAGTCAATAAGTTTGGCACATATGATGAACTTGCCATCGATTGGGTGACCATTTTTCGCCTTTGTGCGGATAGAGTGATAGTTGTTGCGTTTGGTTCTTGTTCCACGCTATCAAAATGACAGCGTCTCGGAGTCAAAGAGGGCAAATTTGTATGGTGTCTGGATTGAAGATATCCTGACAAGCTTTGTTTGAGAATTCTCTCTCTTTCTCTTCGTGCACGTTGCGCCAATGATGCTTTCGATATCTCATTTCCAGCTGGTCCAACCAAGTATGGGAATGACATATCATGTACTATTAACTGTTACATTTGTAAAATAAAGGTGTAGTTTCCAAATGCAAATATGGCATATGAGTATTGAGGTTACTCTCAAATTGCACGAAGTTATAAAAAGGAAGTTGGAAGATATATGCCAAAGTTTGACACCTGTGGATTTTCGTTCCCCTTTGCCTACATGTGTTGCAATTTTTTTGTCCTATGCCATTGTTTATGTTTAAAGGTTCCCAATAGACTTACCTCATTAATAGTGGTGACATTGTTGTTGGGCTCACAGTCTCCTGGCAAGCGGTGGTCCAATAGTAGTGCTTTGTTTTTAAAGTATTTCTCGTTCTCGCCGTGCACACTGCGCCAATGGTACATTTGATATCACATTACCAGGTCGTGCCTGAAGTTTGAATATGGCATATGATGTACTATTAAAATCTGTATGTTTTTAAAAATAATGGTAGAATAGATGCAAACAATATAAATGAAAATTTATAACACATAATGCACCCATAACTGTAGAAAAAGTGCATGAATTTGCAGGTTTAGCTCTACCCAAAGAACATAAAGATCTAGTTTTAAGATGGTCCGCATTATGCTATCGACTCCCAATATTTTGTCCCGATTTGCACAAAATTACCAAAACAAAGGTAGAAGATAGGGCGACGTGTGATACCCGTGAATTTTACTTTTCCTTGCCTACATGTGTTGCCTTCTGTTTCCGGACTGTTGCTTCTATGCTTTGCGTTTCCTCCAAAAAAAAATACATGAAATGTAGTACGTGTTCTAAATAGAGTTTGCGAATAATTTTTTAGTATGTGTATGGAGACTTACCTCATTAATATGGATGACATTGTTGTCCTGCTCATTACGGATTACAACACCAATATTTCTGTCTTGAAGAGGTTGAACCTATATTGCAAAATTCAGTTGAGGAATATTTAGAAAGAAATAGTTAGAAGATGGGGATAAGTATAAAAGTGGATTAAAGGCTAGTTGGCAATGATCGATTTGATTATAAGAAAGTTAACTAAACTGTAGGAGTCCTACCAACACTCTTTTGCAACCAATGGCATAGGTGGCCTTTTCTTTCCCTTTGCGAGAACTAACCAAAGCCGATTCCATCAGCTGTGTAACCTGTGTATGATAACTTCCTTGTTAACCATAAACACTTTGCAGCACCCTGAGGTAGCAATGTAACATAAATGACCAATAGCTTAAGAAAATAAACTAAACAATATACCCAGAGATAACAATCTAACATAAATGACCAAAGAAAACCAAACACCTCTATATGTTGCCAAACATTCTCTCCTTTAATGGAGCCACTGGGTTGTTTTTGTGGCTAAAATGGAGCTAATTCAAAACAGGAATGGAGCTGATTTTTTGGGCTAATTTTCTAGCTATTTTTCGTGGGCTGAATTTGGGTGTCTCGGGAAAGATTTTTTTTGGGGCTGGAATTCAGGGCAATCGGTGGTTGGAGCACTCTAGGGAGGGTAATGTAAATGGTGGTGATGGAAGAGATAAAGGAAGAAGATGAGATATGGTTATGGGGGTGAGATTACACTGGTCTTTCTCTCTTGTGGTCTGACAGAAAAACAATGAAAGAAAAACCAAGGGGAAAATGGGTTGTCTTGCCTTAATCTTGAATATACCTGTTTGAAACTGTGAGTTAAGCTTGATAGACGGGAAATAGAAAACCTAGACTAGAAAATCTCTACTACTGAATCTCTACCTACCAAATCATGCCTAATATAAAGATACACAATCATGCCTAATATATAAGATACACAATCATGCCTAATAGAAAGTATACACATGTTACACATGATTCACACCCCCCCTCCCCTCCCCTCCCCTCCCCTCCCCTCAAACTCATGATGTGAAGGCAGAGAGCATCGAGAGTTTGCCAAGGAGGAAGCGAAAACGGGCAGCAGTGTGAGTCTTCGTGAAGAAGTCTGCCAACTGCAGCGTAGAGGAGACGAAGGGTAAGGCAATAGTGTCAGACTGAAGATGTTGGCGAATAAAGTGACAATCAATCTCAATGTGCTTCGTTCGCTCATGGAAGACCGAGTTGTGGGCTATCTGAATTGCACTCTTGTTGTCACAATAAAGAGGCGTGGGTGAAGCGACAGAGACACCCATATCGAAGATAAGCCAGCGAAGCCAAACAATTTCAGAGGTAGCATGAGCCACAGCGCGATATTCAGCCTCTGCAGTGGAGCGAGAGCAACAACAGATTGTTTTTTGCTTCGCCAGGAGATAAGGGAGTCACCCAGAAAAACACAAAGACCTGACGTAGATTTGCGATCAGTAATATCCCCGGCCCAATCAGCATCAGCATAAGCATGAAGAGTCAAACTGGATGTAGAAGAGAGCAGAAGACACTGATGAAGAGTACCACGAATATAACGGAGAATTCGTAACAGAGCCGCCCAATGTGTAGTCCGAGGAGTAGAAACAAACTGGCTAACAATGTGAACGGCATAGGCAATATCCGGTCGAGTAACATTGAGATAAACTAAGCAACCCACCAATTCTCGGTATTCAGTAGGATCTCCAAGAGGAACACCATCAGAAGCAGAGAACTTGGCATGAAGCTCAAGAGGAGTGTCAACTGTTTTGGTATCATTGAGACGAGCACGATGAAGAATATCAGTAGCATACTTGGACTGTCCAAAAAGGTACCCCTGGGGAGAGGCAGCGACTTCAATACCAAGAAAATACCGAAGAGGACCCAAGTCTTTCATCTCAAATTCCAGAAAGAGATGACGTTTGACGTCGCTAATAGCAGCAGAATCAGAACCAGTAATGATCATATCATCAACATAAAGTAAGAGAAGAACCAAACCATGAGAGGTGTGACGAAGGAAGAGAGCAGAATCATGCATACTGGGCTGGAAGCCAATCTGAAGAACCACATCCTGAAAACGTGCATACCAAGCACGGGGTGACTGTTTCAACCCATAAAGAGCGCGACGCAAACGACAAACAACACCAGAGGGGTGAGAGAAGCTAGGAGGAGGCCGCATATAAACCTCTTCAGAAAGATAGCCGTTGAGAAAAGCATTTTTGACATCCAACTGAGAGAGAGGCCACTGTTGCACAGCAGCAACAGAGATCAAGGTGCGAACAGTGGTCATTTGGGCAACGGGAGCAAAAGTTTCCTCATAATCAATCCCATACTCCTGTGAAAACCCTTTAGCAACTAAGCGGACTTTATACCGCTCCAAAGAACCATCAGAATGAGCCTTGACTTTATAGACCCATTTGCAACCGATAAGATTCTTATCAGCCGGCAGGGGGACCAACTCCCATGTATGATTTTGAGCAAAAGAAGTAAGTTCAGCGTCCATGGCATTCACCCAATTAGGATCAGTACAAGCTTCTTTATAGGACCTAGGCTCAAAATAGGTGTGAATCCGAGAAAGAAATGATTGATAAAAGGACGAGAAACATGTATTAGTGAAGCCATATCTTACCGGAGGGTGGCGATGTTCACGAATAGGATACCGGTGAGCAGGTGGATCGGGATCTTCAGATACAGATTGGGGAGCAGGAGTAGAAGCCGGATGACGGGCGTAGACCTTAGTGATGGGAGGACGGTGAGGAGAAGCTGCAGAAACATCAGATACCTCAAGAGTGGAGGTATATTCTTTAGTAGGCACATCCATAGGAAATGGGTCAATACAAATCAAATCCGCTTTGGCAACAGGAGCAGTTTTGGAAGGAAGGGTAAAATATGGAAGACGCTCTAAGAAAACGACATGCCTAGATACATATAGCTTTTTGGTCACAGGATCATAACACCGATAGCCCTTTTGAGTAATGCCATATTCCAAGAAAACGCCTAAGACACAACAAGCGCTGAGCTTTGTGCGATCTTTCTTGGGAAGGAGGATAAAACAGGTAGAGCCAAAAACTTTAAGGAGGGAGTAGTTAGGAACCTGACCATAGAGCCGCTCATAAGGGGAACTACCAGAGAGAAGAGGAGTGGGCATCCGGTTCAGAAGATAGGCTGCAGTGAGAACAGCTTCTCCCCAAAAGGTAGAGGGGACGGAAGATGATAAGAGCATAGACCGAGCAGTATCAAGAAGATGACGATGCTTTCGTTCAGCTTTACCGTTTTGTGCGGGAGTGTCAGTACAAGAAGACTGATGGATAGTCCCATGGGTGTCTAAAAAGGCTTTAAACTCAGACAGAGAATATTCCCCTCCTAAGTCAGAACGGAGAATCTTAATAGATGTAGAAATTTGAGTTTGAACCATGGCATGAAAACTTTGATAAATCTTAAAGAAATCAGATTTATGTGTCATTAAATATACCCATGTATACCGACTGAAGTCATCCAAAAATGAGACATAATAGACAAAACCACCTTTGGCGACAACCGGGGAAGGGCCCCATAAATCAGTATGGACAAGCTGAAAGGGGAAAGTAGAAACAGAAGTACTTTTATTAAACGGTAGGGCAGACATTTTAGCAAATTTACAACCACTGTATGGACGGCCACTTCCGATGTGTTTTGAAAATGTTTTTGAAATTGTGAGTCGCCACCCGGGATTTAATTCAGAAAATCTTTTTGGTACCCGAGAAACCGTTTGAAAATAATTGATGACTCTTGTGCCGTTTGGAAAAGATTTGGTCCGCGAAAAAGATTCTTTTTGGGTCCGGAAGCCAAGTTACGGGTGGGGAAGGTTTTTTGGAAAAGCACCCCGCTCGCCCGGGATACTCCCGGTCTCTACTAAATATTTGTGGGATTTTCTTTTAAAAAATGTTTTATTGAAAGTCTTTGACAATTAATCAAGTAAATAACAGGAAATACCAAATAAATAAAATTAACATGATTACGTAGAAATAAAATAAAATAAAGGGACTAAATGTTAATAAAAGAAAATTGAGGAAAAAAGTGTAATTTTAAAAAAATGTAAATCGCACCAAAGGATAAGAAAACAGGGGAGGGTTTTCTGGAAAACAGGGGAGGATTTTCTGAAAAATAGGGGAAAACAGGGGAGAGCTGCCCGACTCTCTGGGACAGCCGTTCGGCTCTAGTGAAAGAGCTGTCCGGTCCTTAATCAAGGCCGACCGGCCCTCTGGCCGTTTTTTGCAAGATATTTTCTATCCTCTGGAGGGAATGACGTTTTGACTTGAAAACCGGTTTCTTTAATACAGAAATTCTCCTAAGAGGAGTATTAATGTTTAGAAAATGTTTTGGGGAAGAAATGTATCCCGAGAAAGGCCGAACCGCGCGATTATGATGAAAAATCACTCGTTTCGATACTTCGGGAAGATTTTTACTGTAAATAAACTTTCCCGGACCCGAAAATAACTACTAGAGTTACTCCGAATTCGGGAAAAGATCCCTCAAAAGACCGTGGTTATGGAACCCGGTCCAGAAAATATGATTTTATACCTTGATCGGATTGATTCGAACGCCTAAAAGAAACTTGTTTTTCCTCGGTTTTGATTCTCAATGCCCTCGCAAACTTCTAGAGTTGGGTAGGTGTTTTGGAAATATTTTTCGTATAGAGTTTCCTACTGGAAGAGAAAGTAACTGGATCCGGGGAAATTTTGCACAATTTTTGTTTTGCAATCTCTCTTTCGCAATTACCGTCTTCAACCTTTCTCCTCTCTACCTCTTCACGCTTTTTTTTTTTTTAAAGTGAGCGAATGGAACTGATTTTATAGGCGCTGAGGTTACCCACGAAATCACGCAAGAGATTTTTATCATCATGGTATTCCCCGGCGCGGGGAAAATATTCTTCTGCAGTAAATCTCTGAACCCGGATTTTCCGACAAGACATGTAACAGACAGAGCCGGCCGGTTCTCAAAGAGGGCCGTCCGGTCCTGACATCAAAGCCGTCCGGTCTTTGCAAGGGACAAAGGCCGCCCGGTCTAGGTTTTAAAGCCGTCCGGTCTTCTACTCCTCACTTCCGAAACTTCTTTGTTGTTTTTCAAATGGTTTTAAAGGCGCGACCGATCATTTCAAGGTATTCTACATATTTTCTTTTATTCATCATTGCGGAGACGCAGGGTCAAAATTGGGGTGTCTACAGTTGCCCCTCTTCGACGAGACTTGGTCATCATTCTGTAATGCAAGTTGCGTCGAAGATAAAGAGACATCCCAATTTCGGTTACCCTGGCACGAAAACAAACAATTAAATAAAATGTGGTCGAGCTACGTACCCTGTTTGCAGGGATCAGACCAATCATAGTTTTCTTTTGGGGCTTTCAAGCAACATGAAAAATTGATACCTCATTTTTTATGAGGGAAAAATGAATGATATTTGGTGAACAAAATCGATGAATGCCGTAGAGGACTTACATGAAAATATTAAATGCCGTACAAGGACTTACATGAAAAATTAAATGCCGTACAAGGACTTACATAAAAATTTCAAAATGACGTACAAGGACTTACATAAAAAATTTCAAAATGCCGTACAAGGAATTACATAAAAAATTTCAAAATGCCGTACAAGGAATTACATAAAAAAATTTAAAATGCCGTACAAGGACTTACATAAAAAATTTCAAAATGCCGTACAAGGACTTACATAAAATTCAAAATGCCGTACAAGGACTTACATAAAAAATTTCAAAATGCCGTACAAGGACTTACATTAAAATTTCCAAAATGCCGTACAAGGACTTACATAAAAAATTTCAAAATGCCGTACAAGGACTTACATAAAAAATTCAAAATGCCGTACAAGGACTTACATAAAAAATTTCGAAATGCAGTACAAGGACTTACATAAAAAATTTCAAAATGCCGTACAAGGACTTACATAAAAATTTCAAAATGTCGTACAAGGACTTACATAAATAACCTTTGAAATGCTGACTGTGATTTGTTTACACACTGCAGTCAGAAATATCACTAATATAGATGTTTCCCAAATAACCTGATTTAACCAAAAGTTTCAAACGCTCACTAGACAAATGCCCTAATCTAGAATGCCAAAGATAAAAAGAAGAGGATTTATTATCTAAACGGAATGATGACGCAGCAGTGGAAGAGGACTCTGGTGGGATGTGCAACTGCTCCAAGAGATAGAGGTCACCAACTCTACGGCCTGTCCCAATCTGCTTCCTGGAAACCCGATCCTGCACAACACAACCAGAAGAAGAAAAGATAACATCAAAACCTGAATCAGATAGCTGGCTAATCGAAAGAAGGCTCAATGTAAATTGAGGAACATAAAAGACATTAGGAATAGATAGAGAAGAAGATGTAGCAGGAAGGATGGAACCAATAGAAACAACTTGCATTGGAGAACCATTAGCAGTGGAAATACTAATAGGAGAGATAGGAGGCATGCAATGACTAAGAAGAGACAGGTCAGGAGTCATATGATGAGAAGAGCCAGAATCAAAGAGCCAAGTGGTTGGTAAGATACTTGTGGTGTAAGCACCATGTAAACCTGTAGTAGTAGTCAGGGCAGAATTTTGGGATGAATTCCCCTGGATGGCTGCCATATATGCCTGATATTGCTGAAATTGCTCAAAATCGAACGCGGGAGGAGGAGTACTACTGGAGGAAGATGTTGCCAAGCTGCAGGAGGGCGGGAATGCTGCTATGGTGCCCGAGGACCGGAAGAACCAGTAGACTGAGAAACATTACGTCCCTTAGGCTGAAGACGCTTAGGGCACGCATGCTTCCAATGACCCTTTTGGTGACAATAGCTGCACTCATCCACGGGTGTCTGGGGCCACTGGGACTTGGCCTTACCAGTAGACTGGATAATATGTGATGCAGGAGTGGGCAATAGAGATGCTGAAGGTGAACGGAATGAAGCCGGTGCAGCAAAGACAGACTCTGAGGGGGAAGCCAAACTAGCCACTTTGAACCTAGTTTCCTCTGCAATGAGCTCATGGACAGCCCCATCCACTGAAGGTTGAGGATCATGGTGCAGAATTGCACCGCGAAGTGGCTCATATTCGGATCGGAGAGGCATAAGGAACTGGACCAACCTCCGTTTCTCACAATATTCAATAAGCTCATCCTGTGAACGTAAGGCAGCAGGTTCCATACAAGCTAACTGATCCCAATAATTGGTCATTTCATTATAAAACTCCTGAATAGTCTTATCACCCTGTCTAGCAGTACGAATAGATGACTCAAGTTGGTACTGTTTGGCAAAGTTAGACTCCAGATACATACCCTTCAGATAATTCCAAACTTTTTGAGATGTCTCATACTTTGAAAAATTCATCCCAATACTTGGTTCTACTGAGTTGTGAAACCAAATAAGAATTTGTGCATTTTCGATGGTCCATTTTTCAAGAGCAGCGACATCATAGCCTGCGGTTTTTGGATTAGATGTCGGTTGAGGTGTCGAACCGTCCACGTGGCCCCACACACCTCTACCGACAACAAAAAATTTCATCACATGTGCCCAATAAGAATAATTGTTACCCGTCAGACGGACACTGATAAACTGATTTTTGTTATCTCCAGACATGATTAATCAAGAAAAAACTCCAAACTAAAACCAGTAATCAACACCAGTTGCAGAAACAAAAGCAGATGACCCAAGTATAGAGCCGAATGAATCAGAGAGGTTGTTGAAGCAGAGAGAATGTACCGGAGTTGAGCAGATCTGACTTACAAGTATGAACTGAGATCAGAGAGGTTACCCGTGGTCTGAAAAGCTTCGTCAAACGTTGGAGAGGCTCACCGGAGAGTAGAGAAGACCTGTCAGAGGCTGTCGGAGGTCAGAGAGGGGCTGTTGGAGTTCGTCGGAGGCAGATTGAGCTCCGGCGAGGGGCATCGGACGTCGGGGAGGGGCGCCCGATGTCAGCGACTGTCCGACGTGGATCGTTGGTGGCTGGAGATGGCTCGTCGGTAGTCGGAAGTCACTGGGTCTTATAGATCTGGGGTCAAACAGCGTAGAGAAGGCTGTTCAGAAGGTTCTGAGGGTCACTGGAGAAAACATGAGGGTCGCCGGAGTTCAGGGAGGTCCGGCGAGTCTTCTAGGTGATCAGGCAAAGTCGGAAAGTTGCTAGATATCCTCAGAACTGTGTCAGAATGCTGCAAGACTTTAGATTGAGTGTCGGTCAGAGGTTAGAGAGGTCGTCGAAGGTCCGGCGACGTCAGGCGAGAGCTGTCAGAGGTCGCCAGAGTGCTGGGTAGGATTGACGCTTGTCGGATGTGCTAAGTTGGTAGTGATCGTGATATCTCGTTACAGAGAACGAGGGTTTCAGAGAGCAGATGCAGAGAGAGAGGGAGTTCTTCAACTGTGAGAGAGAGAGAGAGAGTTATCGACTGAAAGAGAGACTAATTTCAGATTTAGAGGCTAAGGTTGTGGCTCTGATACCATGATAGACGGGAAACAAAGGTGAAGGAACTGAACTTTATTTCTAAATAATGAATTACAATGCTCATAGAGCTTAAATAGAAAACCTAGACTAGAAAATCTCTACTACTGAATCTCTACCTACCAAATCATGCATAATATAAAGATACACAATCATGCCTAATATAGAAGATACACAATCATGCCTAATAGAAATTATACACATGTTACACATGATTCACAAAGCTCCCACTGCTTGAAGTTGGGCAATTCTCAGGCCTTGTAGGTGGGCTCTCACGTGAAGTCCAATAGGAAAATTTGTTTGCCACCCATGCTTGCCCCTCTGGTTCAAAGCTTTCTTCAAAAAAGGTAAACGTTATGGGTAACTTTGCACTTAAGATTTTTCATATCGACCATTTATCAAACATGTGGTGGCTATAAAGAATGCACACAGAGAGCAAAATAGAAAGAGCAATAGTCATGTAAATGCACTGACCTTTACATGACTGTTCTTTTTTTCACGTAAATGAAAGAGGCTAAACATACTACGACTATGATTAAGATTGTGGAGAGGGTAAAACCCGTACTCCCTTTTAGGCGCCCTAGCTCGGCCATACAACGTGGATATGCCCTATAGGGGAGCCGAGCTAGAGAGGCCACGAGTAGGGCCGGGCGCGCAGTACGTAGTCGACCATGACACCACGATAGGGTGCAGGGTCAGGACCGAGCTACGAATAGCTCGGCCCCAGGGTCTACAGACCA
>JAXBDA010005577.1:0-23932 GCA_036023075.1 Gaultheria prostrata
TTTCCTTGCTAAAAAGCTACATTAGGCGAGGAATTATTATTTTCCTCGCTAAAAAAAGTAAATTAGGTGACAAAATATGTTTTCCTCGCTAGAAAAGGCGAGGAAATACTAATTTTCCTCGCCAAAAAGGTATATTAGGCGAGGAAAAAATATTTTCCTCGCTAAAAAGTTAAATTTGTTTGTGCACGTATATGAAGTGGAATTGTAGGCCATTGGTTACTCCATAGAGTCTCTCACGCATTAGAATTGTGTTCAATACTTTTTGCCTTTCCAAACAAGTGCACGTATACTGTGATGGGTTTGCTACCAAAAAGTAAGTTTTTCAATGGCTATGTTTTTTGCTTTGAAATTTATTTTTTCATATACGAAGACGTATATACGACTCTAATATAATTAAATTACCCACATATACATCCAAAGCTACATAGATGCATATATTTAAAAGAAAAGATAGAAGTTGAATTTAAAATTCTTCCGATCTTAAAGTTTGTACTTTGTCCTTGGTTGTTGGCTCATTACCATCTAAGGATTATTAGCCTGACTAAAATATAGGAGTAATTTTTTTTGAACTGGACTAGAATATAATTGGAGTACATGATTTTACGTACTAATAATGATTTTAGTTTTTTCTTATAATCAATGTGGTTTTTTTCATTATTTTTTTTATTAATTTGATTATTTGTGATATTAGGTACATTTCCATGAGATCTATAATAATTTAATTATTATAACTAAAAAAATGAGTTTAAATTGGAGCTGGAGTACTACTTTTTTGATCATTTGATGGCCAGTAACTTTAGTTTCTCATATTTTGTTGTCTTCATTTGAAGTGCATATCTTCAATATTTCATATATCACATTTTTTCTTATAAGTTGACAGGAAATATAAAGATAAAATCTGTCTACCCGTGCATTGCACGTATAATGGACAGGATTTACGCTATAATATCAGGTAAGGAAGAGAAAGAAAAAATGAGTTCATTTTTTTTTTTGTTAAAAAAAACAAATACTCATAAGCCCTAATCATATAATTAGGAATCCTATTATTTCAAATTGTTAGTTGCAATAGTCTTTCACTTTTACTTATGACGCTTAATTTCTACTCTATTTCCAAATAGATACAATGACACCTATAAAGTAAAAAATCCTGTAAATTGCACCGTTTGCAGGCGTTTACCTTTTTCACAATTAATTGTGCCATTATAATGTGCTTTGGCACACGAGTTCACATTCCACATTAATTAGTTAATGGAAGAATCAAAACACCGGGCTATTGACTATTCTATAAAAGTTATTGAGGAAAGAGCCACTGTTGAAAAGAGAGCCAATGAGGCACACTGTTTATTTATAATTTCCCGTGCATAGCACGGGTTTTACGCTAGTTCTTTTTTAATTGACAGTTCAAGATTTGTCTTTTAGCATTTGTGTCGCAATCATTGTCCAAACCCAAAAAGGACAATAAAAAAAATCAAATGGGAAGGATATAGTAGGATAATCTACGTTTTGGCCCCATTTCAATGATTGAGAGTTTATTTTGTAGAATTCATCGAGGTTGAACTATGTTAAAAGTACGTTGATCTAATATCGATTCACATACGACTTTAGACCACATTTTGGGTTGAAATTTGAAACTTATCATCAAACGATCATTTGTTGTTCGACATACGTACAATTCTCGACAAGATCTGTAAACGAACTATTTTCATCATCAAAGTAAGCTACAAATAGAGAGTAGAACAATTGAGAACTACACCGGAACAATTATAAGTTGTTTTTCTTTTTCGAAGAGAAGACAAATTCTTAAATAAAATTATTGTCATACGGAAATGTAATGATACCAATTAACATTTTTAGATTGTCCAACCGTCCTATGATTTCGATTTGCCCTTGTCACAAAGCTATTGGGAACAAGGAATGGGACATGAACCGAGAAAATATATCACATTAACTAGGATAAATATTACAAAGGCGGCTCCGCGCAAGATTGTGAGCAACCCTCACATTTTGGCGAGCGGCCTTAACAACACTTATATAATCAAAGACTTTCATAATATCTAAGATATCCAAAATGACATTTCTTACAGAAATACAAGCATTGATATGGCAACATAGAGCATGCACCACCAATATTGGCCGTTCAATACATTTTTAGACGGTCCTGATACAATATTCGAGTACGACGTAGCTCGACCACATGATACCCAATAGGTACCCAAAAAATTTCCCATTATGTGTGTACGAGCTAGGGCCAGTGTGAAGCACATGAATCACTACCAACTCCGTCGGACCGTCTCCCATTAAAAAGCAAATTTGAATTCGATAGCAAAAAAATCTAGTGCCAGACACTCAATGTAGTAGATCAGTGCCGTGAGTTTTACTAAAGAGATGGGAGTGTGTGTGGGTTGTGATTCTCTGTTGTCGAGTGTAAAGTTGTATCATATAGTGGTGTTGTAATCTACGGTACATAGTATAAATTAGTTGATAAAAGGATACATAGGACTTTAATGTGGGTAATTGATATTCACACCCCTAAATTGTTATCCACACTATCTTTTTTGTCTTTAAAAGACGAAAAAAATAGTGTAGATAACAATTTTTTTGGGATGTGAAAATCATTCCCGTTAATGCGGGATCCGAATAAGAAGCTTTGATCCATCTGTATTTGGTATTAACTAGAAGTTTTGTTGATGTTCAATGATATTAAATTTATTTGTTTATATTCTAATTTGGTTGGCACTTTTTTATTTTTTATTATTTTTTGGTGAAAGAACATAAGTGGTGAAAAATTCCTGCATAATTTTCCGAAAATATTTTTGGAAAAGTTAAGAAATTTTTTTATAGTGTTTCATTTCGGATGCCAAACATTAGAAAACAGGAGTACGAAAGTAGGATGCCAAACAACTCATAAAAAGATTTTTCGGTGCTATTTATGATTTCCATATTTGTGTGAAAAATTCAGGAGGCTTTTGAACCATCTTCCCTTGTGAAGGGCAAACACCAAAAACCAAAAGGATTATAATTTGTACATTCTTTTTTAATTGACAGTTCTAGATTTGTCTTTTAGTATTTGTGTCGTAATCATTGCCCAAACAAAAAATGGACAATAAAAAAAAATCAAATATGAGGATAATCTATGATTTGGCCCCATTTCAATGATTGAGAGTTTATTTTGTAGAATTCATCGAGGTTGAACCATGTTACAAATACGTTGATCGAATATCGATTCACATGCGACTTTAGACCACATTTGGGTTGAAATTTGAAACTTATCATCAAACGATCATTAGTTGTTCGACATACGTACAATTCTCGACAAGATCTGTAAACGAACGATTTTCATCATTAAAGTAAGCTACAGATAGAGAGTAGAACAATTGAGAACGAGACCGGAACAAATGTAAGTTGTTTTTCTTTTTCGAAGAGAAGACAAATTCTTAAATAAAATTATTGTCATATGGAAATGTAATGATACCAATTAACATTTTTAGATTGTCCAACCGTCCTATGATTTCGATTTTCCCTTGTCACAAAGCTATTGGGAACAAGGAATGGGACATAGTCCATGTGAGCAACTTAAATTTCAGTATAGAGAGAAATACCTCATCATATGGAGAGATTTTTCAGTACCGGCAGGGTACCACGTGGTACCCCACTGTCCTGATTTGGAGAGAGAATAGGAGAGAGGTTGTTTTAATCAACCATCCAATATATTTTTGACCGGTCTGGATGCAACGTTCGGGTACTCAAAAGCTCGGTCGCGTGGTACCCAATAGGTCGCCAAAAATTTTCCCACTATATGTGTACGAGCTAGGGCCATTGTGAAGCACATGAATCACTCCCAACTCTGTCTCCCATTAAAAAGCAATTTGAATTCGATAGAAAAAAAATCTAGTGCCAGACACTCATTCATGAAGCATTTACAATTCCTTGCAGCACCAGTGATAACCATTACTGGTGACAACTGAGGCAGGTTTTTTTTTTTTTTTTTTTGACTTTCAAAAAAAACTGCCTCAATCGTAAGCAGATTCAGGCCCATTTAATTCCCAAATATTTACTGGTAGTACTAATTTGTTTTTTTTTTTAACTAGATAAAAACAGTGACCAAAAAAGTAAATTCCTAAGCACAAAGCCCCTTAGGCATTGGATTCCAATATTCACAATGTTTTAATTGGAATACTCTGTTAATCAAAAAAGTTGGAATACTCTTCTTTAGCTGTTTCTAGTGATTCTATGTTTAGAGATTGGTTAAAGGACTGGATTATCTGCTTATCTATCTCTCCTATTGACAAATGTAGATTCTACATCTTCATTCCTATGCTTGAGGCAATCTGGAAGCAAAGAAATAAAAAGATTTTATCCGATACACATTAATTTTGACAGGACGCAGTCCTAACAAGGGCAAAAAATAGTAGTAATTGCGACATGCGAGTGGAATGTCCGGCTCGAGCCATAACTACAGTCCGTGAGGACAGATCGTCATCACGGCCCCCCTAGTTACAAGTGAGCATAAGTGTGTATCCCCACAATCCCTTACCACTGGCAAGTTCTTAGAAATATGATGCACCATGCCCACAAGGCTACCACCATCGGTGTTACGGAGTAAAAAGAACATCTACTTGGTTCACTCGTATTAACATGTGTCATTAGACATGTAGTACTAGTGAAATGTTCCCCTCCCTCATCATTAAACCTTATCCTACATGGTTAACTTTCATGTGAATGGCGTAGAGTGTGCTAGGGCTCACAATCAGTATACCCAAAGGAGGCCTTATCAATTGAGTGGGATTGAGTTCAGGAATATCAAGTGAAAGTGAAATCCATTTATTTATTTACTGGACAGATCGACTTGCGTGCACAAGAATCTTGTTATTATACTCTATATATAGAGTAAGCCGACCCGAAACCAATATGACTTGACGGATGTGCACCACCATTACTATGGTACATATTCTAATACAATGTGGTACGAGCCAACTTGTTATGTATCCAATCCTCACATTTAAAAAGTTTTGAAAACAGTTGACAAAACAAGGTGTTAGCCCAAAGGTTTCTATAGAACCTTAGTTGTTTTAATGATAACAAAATTGATTTTATTAATTGGAGAAATATAATTTATATTGTGATATTTGATACTCATTAGATTAATTATTTATTTTGTAGGATTTGGTTGAGGTACACAAAGAGAGATGCTACACAAAATTCCTATCTCCAATAGCCAAGATGTAAATTTAAAGGGGAGAAGATTAAGGACAAATCTTTTCCTCATTTTTTTACTGGCTCAAGCACTCCAAATGGAAAATAAATGTTGAAGGAGATTCAAAGATCATGCATGGAAAAATAGACTAGCTCTTATTTTGGGAAATCTCAAATGGTCAGAACTTTACCAGGGAAGTCGGCAATTTGAAGAAACAATGTATGGCTGCCTAACCAAGTTCCAACGGCTACAGTGCAATAAAAGGAAATGATTTTATTGGTGACTTACTTTGGGTCAAACGGCTATTTTTAAATGTGGGAATTACATGCATCTTGCAATTGGAAACCAACAAGAATGGAAAGGATACTAGGACGATTATGGAGCTGATTGTCTAACGGCTAGAAGAAGAAAAAATTAAAATGTTCAATTGGGTTTTCGCCAAATAAAAAGAGAAGAAAAAGGAAGCATTGCATAGAGAACTCTTCAAAGAAAAAATACGTGTGAATGCCATCACTTGCAAATCAGTCTTTCAACTCTACTCTTTCATCTTGATATTTATACACTTGTGTGAGAGTTCTTGTTTTGATCTTTATTGTAAAAGGGATTGTACACCCTTATTTATACTCTTGTGTGAGATTATTTTTGTGAGTGATTTTGGAGATAAAATCACTTGAGAGTTAGGTGTTACTAGCACCGGAGTCAAAACTAGTTGGGTTAAGGTGTGACTAACACCGGAGTAAAAAATAGTTGGAGCATTGGGGATATTGCTCGTTGTAACGGTTTCTCTAGCACCCGCGAAGCTAGAAAGTGTTACTATTGGAGATAGTGCAGCAAATCCCAAGTTGGACACTTGGGGAGTGGACTAGGCCGTGAA
Organism: Gaultheria prostrata; assembly: GCA_036023075.1. Classification (NCBI taxonomy): domain Eukaryota; kingdom Viridiplantae; phylum Streptophyta; class Magnoliopsida; order Ericales; family Ericaceae; genus Gaultheria; species Gaultheria prostrata. The sequence goes on from JAXBDA010005577.1 coordinate 6,069, forward strand.
GTTGCGGACCGAACCACGATAAATCTTTGTGTTCAATTTCTCTCTTCCCTTTACTCTTTTTTTTCTGTCATATATTATTGCATGCGTGCTTGAATGATTTAAATTTATAATTGGGTGTTGCGATTAGTTTTTTAATTCTGCATTTTTATTTGAGATACACAATTCATCCCCTCTTGTGTTGCTATCCGGGCCAACACAAGGTTTTTTGGATTCCTAAATTAAAATCACAGAAAAATAGTAAGCAAAAACTGCAAACAGACTGCAGGGGAGCATATTCAAGAATCAAGACACCAAAGTGTGTATGCAATCACATGCTTTTCCCGAAGACGGGCGGTTCGTATCTTTGCTGGAACCATCTTTCCTGGAAAGTGAGATTCGAGGAGTGGGAAAATTATAGAAATTGAAATTCCCCCCGTGTTCAATCGCGGCCGAGCTAAAGATAAATAAAGTAGTAGTAACATAAAGTGTGTGTGAGCGCGAGCAGAAATGTAACAGCGCGCGTCTTCTGAAATTGTTCTCAGTTATTTTGAAGACGAGAATTTAGAGCAAAAGCGTAATGCAAGAACGTGAGCAAAACCCATCTTCTGAAATTTTGGGGTCATTGGGAGTTATGCCCGATCTTTACTTTCAGGATTCCGGAATTAGTCGAATTACGCGCAAGCAAACTAGTCCTGACATCCAATTATCTATAAAAAAAAAAAAAAAGAAGAGATCGAACGGGAAAAGAAGGTCCTTCCTAAGAATTATGTAACTACGGGATCAGTGTTTTCTTTTCCAACAGTTAGCGGTGGTGTCCAAATCAGTTTACCTGTATCTCAACTAAGACTGCATTTCTACCAACATATTTGTGATATTTTCGATAATTTTAGTGTTTTTAGTATTCTTTCATAAGTCATTTTCCTTACACACGTCAACTACAGACCTCCCTCCCCCTAATAGCCTACCCAAGGTGTTGACTGATGAGTGCTGATCTTGAAACTTGGAAAGTGATCTTAAGCCAGCCCATTTGCACTGCTTTTCGCAAAAGGCCAGCTGGTTTTGTTCTCTGCTCTTTTGTTTGTTAGCTAATTCCCCTACTTCTTCTACCAACTCGCCTGCAATCTCACAGTATCTCTTTCTTTTCCTCTTCCACACGACCAAGTACCCAAATCTGGCTAACATTCTTGGTTTCCTCCCTCTTCTAACATATTTTAAATGTATGTAATTGACTCTTATTTATTTGTCAATAATTAATTGACTCTCACAGTCTCACTTGTATTTTTTGGAGTTGCTAATGAAGACAAATTCTTTAAATACGAGGGGTTATTTTTGTTGACAATTTGAACCATCCCACCATTGCTAGGGATGGCAATTTCACCCAAAACCGATGGATATCCAAACCAAACCGACCTTATCGGCAAGGTTTTTTAAAATTTTTCCTGCCCATGGGACGGGTTTGGTTTTCGAAACATGATACCCAACAGGTTTGGATTTGGGTTTGATCTTCGCAAGTATTCGGCCAAACCCATACCCAAACCCAAACCGAATCCAAACCGCTCTATATAATATTACTTAAAGATCATGTTGTTGGTTCCTACTTTTTTTAAAAATTCCTTTGATGTTTTCTCGCTGGTGTGGGTTAAACACGTTAAAAAAAGTTTATTATTTAGTTATTTCTTTTGATTATGTTGGAATTTAGCTGTTTAATGGTAAAATATTATAGCATATTACTTTTTTATTTAATCATTTTCCTTCACATGTTCATTAATGAAATGAATATTAATGCGGGTTTGGTGCGCTTCGGATAAAATCCAAATCCATATGGTTTGGTTATGGTCCACTAAAAATCATACCCGTCGGATATCGGTTTGGATTTGGGTATGTATAAATATTTTGGATTTGGATACGGTAATCGCAAAACCCAGACCAAACCGATCCATTGCCATCCCTAACCATTGCGGGGCTAAAAAAATCACCTCTAACGGATTTTTGGTGTACCCATGTGTCAAGTGATTTTCAGCCGCAGGATCGCATGAGATTTGCGCAACTTCGCGATTGAAAAACACTTGGTACACATGTACCTAGTTTGCTGAGGTTTGAGTCCAACTCAAACTTGTTACGAGCCTTAATGAGTCAAAAATATTAGATATTTATATTAGATATTTATAATCCCTTACAGATTTAAAACTTCAAATAAAATTTTTATTTTGTTCACAAATAAGTTCATCATATATTAAATTATAGAAAAAACATATTAAAATTTAAGATAATGTATTACTTTTAAAAGTTTATACATGTATTCTCAATGCATTTCATTTTTCCTATTGTTATGATTTCATCTTTCTATATCTATGATACTGAAAGTTTCTTTTGCCGATTAAAAAAAAAAACGTAAACATGTACGAGTTATCAATTTTTTATTACGTACATGTAAAAGTTTTTGTGTATTCAAGGTTGGAGTATGTGAATTCTAGTGAAATATTCATATATTATCTAGGTTTGTGAGTCTAATCGAGCGGAAGACTGTCAGGTTCACCTCATTTATCAAACGAGTCTTAAATAGAGGTTCAAGTTTGGTTCGTTTAGTATCCGAATCAAACTCGAACAAGCCTTTACCAAGTCGAGCCTCGAACAGTTCGCGAACGACTCAATTCATTTGCAGTCATTCTTATCGATATCTGATCAATTGGATTTTGTATAAAGGCGTGAATGGTCTATATTACATGTATTTAGTGAAATAAATGAAGTGCAGGGTATGGTACCCCGTCACACCAGACCACTATTTGTAGATGACCTCATTGCGTTAAAACCGGAGCTAAGATCCCAACACGCATCGATAGTGTAACGAGTATGTTTAACCCCAATAAATTTTTTAATAAAAAAGTCGAACCTGAGTGATACCAACAAAGTCTTTTTTGGATCAATACCCAAAAAAGTTTTAGTACTCCTATGAGTTTCGACCACTTTAACCATCCCCTCAAAGGGCACGGGGAGATTGTACAGTCACTATTAGTAAAATTTTGAAAAGACTTCGAAAGATGAAAGGGACGAACAACCCCAAATGCCTTCCAGAGAAGGGATTAGCTTTTCACTTTACTTTAACGTCTTCATGTGGCGAAGTTGTTCCTTTTTTGTACATTCAAATCAATTTCTTTCATTTCAAACCATTTTCTTATACGTATTTCGCAGCATAGTTTGGATACAGGTGTGTCCAGAAAAACATAAGATTCCTTTGGGTGGCGAATTTGTGCTTTGTCCAATATTCACATCATCTGATGTCACTGTAAAAAAAATCATATGATCGGATTAAATGTTCCAAATCTTTGAGCATTTATCGATAAAACATTACAAAACAAAAAGGCAGGACGTCGATGAAAGTTTAATGGCGCCATTGAGGCAGCAATAACACCATGTGTCACTCACATGCTAACTTCCATCATCCAAAAATGGTTAGATGAGTGTTGCGATTGAAAGTGAATGGGCTAAAGTGAGAGTTTCACAAAACTACAGAGGCATTACGTCTTGTTTCAATTCTTGACTTATTCTCGAAATCAACCTATTGTGATTTACGAGATAGATCATTCTTTCATAATACTACATCAATTTCAAAAAATCATACTTAAGTCCGGAATTAGAACAAGACCTAATTATCCCAAAATGATTGATGGATATATCAAGAGATAGCCTCAAAAAAAGTTATACTCCCTCGTTCTATTGCAACCGGATAAAAAAATTAGTGATATCTTTAAATTGGTACGTAACTATATGTCCAATATAGATCTGGTTTGATAAATATCAATTAGTTCTATAAGATAATATTTTTAAAATTAGATAAAACATTATAAATTGTAAGATATAGTCGGTTGAAAAGTGGCACGAACTTCCAAAACAGACTAATACAGTAAATCCGAACGAAGAGAATATGCTTTTAGCGACGCGAATAATTTTATCTCGTGTAGTGGTTAAAAGTGATTTAGACATGGAAAAATCATGATTTATAAATGATGAGCCACATATTCAAATGCCACGTGCTAAGGTGAAAAGAATGGTTAACTTAAAAGGCAGGGGTCACCTAGTAATACTAAATTACTATAGAATTTTTACCACCACAAAGATCCTCAATCATGTAATTGTCGGGAATGTAAGGGGCCGCGGTGCACTTTCAGCTTCGTCGGCCAAAAAGGTCCGAATGGGGCTGTCTCTTTTTCATGCATCCAACGACGGTAGGGCCCACCATTAACATGGCAAAAGATGGGGGTAACTAAGGATAATTTAAATGAATTGTATCCGACACCCCCGATACTTCGACATATATCTAGAAAATATGTTTTTTTTTTTGACATTTTATGTTAATATTTGAATCGTCGTGGGATATGGGTTTGGTTTAAATTGATCTAAACCATCCGATTATGCATACTATTGAGTAATTTGTTAAAGGTCCAAGGCAACCAATAAAAAATGTCGAGAATTTCTCCGTTCTTGAGAGATGCCCTGAAAGGAGAAGGAAAGTCGAAATGTCAACATGCGTTTAGTATTGAATTCATTCCGTCTCAGAATACCCATTTGGGGAATTGAAACAATGAAGAAATAAGTTGCAGCAAAATTGGTGTGAATAGTCTATTTTACAGCTTGGAAAATGGCTAAGATATGACAGAAAGGCTTAATTGTAGTAAGTGGTAGAGAAATTTTGAACAACAGAGCCATTAGGTAAACTGGTTGTGAACCCTAGCACACTCTACGCCATTCACATGAAAGTTAACCATGTGGGTTAAGGTTTAATGATGAGGGAGGGGAACTTTTCACTTGTACTACATGTCTAATGACCCATGTTAATACTTTTTGACCCAAATTGCAATTACTCCCTCCCTCCGTTCCAAATTGCGGTCACTTAGTGGAATTTCAACATTTTAAGCAGACACGAAATAACTGAATTCAGTACATGTATTCACATTAAACAGATTTAATAATTTCCAACATCGCCCTTATATTTCAACTTTTGAATGAAATGATTGTTGTTGGTAAACTGGTTATTTTGGAATATTGAATACATTTTACTTTGACTTTTTAAAGAGGATCAACAATTTGGAACATCCTAAAACAGTATAAGTGACAAACAACATCCTAAAACAGTATAAGTGAAACAATTTGAAAAGAAAGAAATACTCTTTTTGCCTCGAGGATACATTTTTTAATAGGAGAGATTTTTTTTTTATCGAATAAGAGAGAGATAAACAGATAATCCAGTCCGTTAACCAATCTCTAAAAAGATAGAATCAGTAGAAACAGCTAAAGAAGTGTATTCCAATTAAACATTGTGAATATTGGAATCCAATGCCTAAGGGGCTTTGTGCTTAGGAATTTACTTTTTTGGTTACTGTTTTTATCTAGTAAAAAAAAAAACAAATTAGTACTAGTGAATATTAAATATATGGGAATTAAATGGGCCTGAATCTGTGAATGCTTACAATTGAGGCAGTTGTCACCAGTAATGGTTTTCAGTGGTACTGCAAGGAATTGTAAATGCTTCATAAATGAGTGTCTGGCACTAGATTTTTTTTTCTATCGAATTCAAATTGCTTTTTAATGGGAGACAGTTGGTAGTGATTCATGTGCTTCACACTGGCCCTAGCTCGTAAACATGTAATGGGAAAAAATTTGGCTGACCTATTGGGTACCACGCGGCCGAATTTACGTAATACCCGAACGTTGCATCCAGACCGACTAAAAATATATTGAATGGTTGAGATTAAAACAGCCTCTCTCCTACTCTCTCTCCAAATCAAGACCGCGGGGTACCACGTGGTACCTGCCGGTACTGAAAAATATCTCCATATGATGAGGTATTTCTCTCTATACTCAAATTTAAGTTGCTCACATGCACTATGTCCCAATCCTTGTTCCCAATAGCTTCGTGACAAGGGCAAATCGAAATCATAGGACGGTTGGACAATCTAAAAATGTTAATTAGTATCATTCAATTTCCGTATGACAATAATTTTATTTAAGAATTTGTCTTCTCTTTGAAAAAGAAAAACAACTTATAATTGTTACGGTCTAGTTCTCAATTGTTCTACTCTCTATCTGTAGCATACTTTGATGATGAAAATCGGTCTAGTTCTCAATTGTTCTACTCTCGGACAAGGGGTTGCTGCTGTGCAGCGGGTGCACAGCACTTGCTGTGCACCATCCGAGCCGTCCATTGCTCGGATGGACGGCCCAGATTTCACCTCGGCACCCTTACATCCGAACCGTTGGTTGTCGTGCGTACAAGATGAAATCTGGCCCGTCCATCCGAGCAACGGACGGCTCGGATGGCGCACAGCACCTGCTGTGCATGGGGCTGCACAGCAGCAACCCCAAATCCTCTACTCTCTATCTATAGCATACTTTGATGATGAAAATCGTTCGTTTACAGATCTTGTCGAGAATTGTATGTCGAACAACAAATGATCGTTTGATGATAAGTTTCAAATTTCTACCCAAAATGTGGTCTAAAGTTGTATGTGAATCGATATTTGATCAACGTATTTTTAACATGGTTCAACCTCGATGAATTCTACAAAATAAACTCTCAATTATCCTACTATTTTGATTTTTTTTATTGTCCTTTTTTGGTTTGGGCAATGATTACAACACAAATACTAAAAGACAAATCGGGAACTGTCAATTAAAAAAGAATGTACAAATTATAATCCTTTTGCTTTTTGATGTTTGCCCTTCACAAGGGAAGATGGTTCAAAAGCCTCCTGAATTTTTCACACAAATATGGAAATCAAAAATAGCACGGAAAAATCATTTTATGAGTTGTTTGGCATCCTACTTTCGTACTCCTGTTTTCTAATGTTTGGCATCCGAAATGAAACACTATAAAAAAATTTCTAAACTTTTCCAAAAATATTTTCGGAAAATTATGCAGGAATTTTTCACCACTTATGTTCTTTCACCAAAAAATAAAAAATAAAAAAGTGCCAACCAAATTAGAATATAAACAAATAAATTTAATATCATTGAACATCAACAAAACTTCTAGTTAATACCAAATACAGATGGATCAAAGCTTCTTATTCGGAGCCCGCATTAACGGGAGTAATTTCCACATCCCAAAAAAATTGTTATCCACACTATTTTTTTCGTCTTTTAAAAACAAAAAAAAAATAGTGTGGATAACAATTTAGGGGTGTGAATATCAATTACCCACATTAAAATCCTATGTATCCTTTTATCAACTAATTTATACTATGTACCGTAGATTGCAACAGCACTGTATGATACAACTTTACACTCGACAACAGAGAATCACAACCCACACACACTCCCATCTCTTAGTAAAACTTACGGCACTGATCTACTACAATCAGCTCTACCAAACCCCACTCTCCTATTGGCCAAATCATACTCCACCCACATATTCTGCTGATGAACGTTCCCGATTATATTCCCCGGTATCGCAAGCGAATCCGACCGTCCGATCCCCAAGCAATGGACCCCACCACCTACATCACTCAACACCCTATCTTTATCCACCACCACCTCCACTCCCTTCTCATATTCAAAAACTAGATCGCCTATCAGCCGTCCGATCAAAACCGCGTCCCCATCGAAGCACATGTCCAACACCCCTTCGTAAACATACCCCTTCTTTAATTTGGGACCCACTACACGGACAATTTCACCCCTCACCTTGTCATAAGCCTCCTCCACAAGATACGTGTACTCGCTGCCGGAGTCGATCATCGTCTGACCGACTCCGCCAGCACTGGGCCGAAAAAACTCGGCCGATATGTTGAGTTTTTTTGCGCCGAGTCGGAGGCCGACTAGCGGGAGAGTGAAGGCTAGCGAGTCGAAATTCGGCATGCGTTGACTTTGTGGAAAAGTCAAAATGTTGACGTATTGGAATGTTTGAGAATTAGGATTTTGACCCAAGTAAAATCCACCGCTCGGTGGTGCTCCGCCGTGATTCGGGCGGAGCGGGGTGCAATAAGAGAATTTCGAAATCTTAGCTTGGGAGGCAAACGAAAGCCGTCCAAGGTTCATTCCCAAAATACCCTGCTCATCGGATGTGTCCGTGGCGCACCCGAGGATTAAAGGAGGGGTACTTTGGGTACTCGAGAACGTAAATTTTTCCCGGACCAAATTACCCTCGGCCAAAGTCCCGTCCGCGTAGAAGTACGAGTAGTGGCAGAGCCTGTTTTGGTCACACGAGGTGGGGAGGGTAAAATCGGGAACTCGGGGTTTACATATCGGGTGGTTACAGGGGAGGGGAGAGAAGGAGGAGGAGAGAGACGGGTCGAACGCCGTCGTAGGGGGCTTCTTCGGCGGTGGTTTTTTGTTACACTGGATCCACGACAGCTGGCTGCCGGTGTCGAGCACCATCTGTTGGGTCTGCGGTGGGGTCCCAATCGGGAGAGAAACGATCAGAGCCATCGAGTATTTGAACGCCGATCGGTAGTTGTAGGGCGGCGAGGTGGTGGCGATTGGTGGCTGTCGTTTTATGGGTTGGGCGGTTGAGAAGGAGAGAGAGGAGAGGAGGGGTTTTGGAGGAGAGAGAGGGAGGGAGGTGAGTGGGAAAGAGAGAGAGAGGGAGGTGTCGAGAGGGGTTTTGGTGGGGCTTTGGGTAGAGAAGGGGAGTGAGGCGGCGTAGAAGAGGAAGAGGAGGAGGAGGGTTGAGTTGCAGAGAGGCGCCATGGGAGGAGAGAGAGAGAGAGAGGGAGAAGGTTTTTTTTAGTGAGAGAGTGAGATGGGGTTAGAGACAAGGGAAGTGTAGGCATCTGTGTGTAATTGCAGTGAGGTGGGTGGGGTATTTATATGCCGTTTGGATGGGCGGAAAGGAACGAGAAACCCGTAGCGGGCGGGGTAGCTCAATTTGTAACAGGGATGACTTAGATTCACGTATCTCAATTTTAAAATTTCGCATTTTTTCGGATGTACCATAAGAATTTCTCTGGTGAATTCTTTAGTTCAAACATGAATAGTCTATTTTTGACAGAATCAATGAGGAAATTAATTGAGTTGCGTGAAAATTAATTCGGACATTCTAATCGGCAAACTTCCAGGAAAAAAAAAAAGGAGAGAGAAGAGAACAAGGGCTCGTATCGTGAGTTTAAAATTTTGCAACATCTTGGGGCTAGATCGTAAAAATTTCTCATGTGAATTTTCTAGTCTCAACTTGGATGGTCTGTATTTGATTGGATCGAAGCGGGATTATTTGAGTTCCTACCTAGTAGTTTAGGTTCTTGCAATGGCGGAGCCATGTAGGGGTGGGGGGGGGCCAAGCCCCCCCCCCCCCCCCCCCGAGGGAGCTTTGTAGTGACTATAGAGTGTAGTGAGTAATCTCAGCCATTAAAAGTATTTTGGACGATTTGGATCTTAAATAAACTATTCGCGCGAATAGTTTATTTAATTGGACGGTCCGGATCTTTTTTTTTTAGCAAAACAAATCCTATTCTGTTGGAGTATTAATTTAGGAGAAAAAGATGAAGTTGGTGGGGTTTGAATCCTCACCTAGTGCAGTGAGTATAATGCGTCCATCACTTGGGTGCCACTCAATTGACCAGATCTACATGTTGTAAGTGGAATAACACTCTCATAGTCATTTTAAAAATTACATTTTCGAATTTTAATAGTTAGAACATTTCGTTAGCATACTTAATTAACTCTATTTTTCATATACTTAATTAATATTCAAAAGTTTATTTTTGTGGAATTTGTATTTCCTCTTACTTCAGCCCCTCCCGAATAGAAATCGTGGCTCCGCCACTGGGTACTTGGAAACTCACTCGGAAATTCTGAGTGTCAAAACAAAAGAAAGGAAGGAAAGGAGAGATAGAGAAGAGGACAAAGAGCAGAGAAAAAGGGAAACGCGGTTTCTGTATAATTGAGCTGTTGTATCTTTATTTAAACGAGTGGAGTGTAAAATAAGAAAACAGAAAGGCACTTTAATGTTGGGGTTAGATTAGAGTCAGACGCCATCCTTTGGAGTAGGACAGTTCTAATCCTGTGTAAGATTTGTACAGGGGTGGATTAGAAGTTAAGTGGCCAAGTGCCAAGTATTTATTTAAAGAAATTATTGATAACTCGATGATAGGTACATCGATAAAAGTGTAATAAATCAGGTGTCTGAGCCGGCTATTTTGAGCACAGTCCAATTAATTTCGAGACCCCTAAATTTTACGACAATGCAATCGTCCGATTATCGCAAAGGAGTCTTGAGAGGAATCAAATCCCCAAGTCTCGGCCATTGACCACCGGGGATTTGCTTCCTCTCAATTTGTTGCATCCGCACTTTTGTGATTTTGAAAAATGAGCAAATGCACCGTTTTCCATCCATTTTAATGGAGGTGTACCACACGCACCTCTTGAATCTAATCAATATGTTAAAATTTAATCTAACCTATTCATAATCTATTAATCAAAGAGTAGAACATTTCTATAAAGAAATATTATCTCGATTAGACATATAAAAAAAAACTCAGTGATCGGGTTCTTGTTAAAATGAGAAGTAAATTTAAATTTGAGAATTTAATTCATAATAAATTCTATTCGACCATGAGGTTTTCATTTTTGCGATCGCTCAAGAATTTTGGTATGGATGTAGTAATTGGCAAGCTCTACAATACGGACAATCCTTGGTACAATTTTTTGTACAACAGATGAGTTGTTTAGGTTTAAAAAGGAAGATGATGGCATATTGGACTTCAAGTCTTTTCATTTAACGGTGCAAGCATTCCGTTAATTGGGTGCATCTACGCACTTTTAAAAACCACAAAGAGTGCGGATGCAATAATTGAATCACATGGGGTGTAACCGCACATGGCCCAAACCACTAGGGTATAAGTGAAGTTTCCCCATTGATTTTCATATTCTCTTTAATTTGTAATCACATTTCTTTTCATATAGTCTTGAATGTGAATTTAACAATACTTATCTTTCATATGCTCAAAAAAAATATTTTATGTGTAAAAAACATCATACAAAAAGGAATAATAATCTTACCATTCATATTTGCATTTTGCAACACAAGAAGACGAATATTGTTATTATTTCACTTAAACGACTTGAAAAGCAAAGGCCCCGATGAGTCTATGACGTAGAATTTCAACCCAATCGAAACAAGTTACAAAACCTCGAAAGCTAAAGCCTTAAAAGCATTAATGGGGAATTTTGCAGGTCATTTTTGGATTGCCAATAATGGGAGAAAGAAATATTTTGCAAGTCATTTCTATTACTCTATTAATATTAATCGAAACAAATTTAATCTAACCCATTCATAATCTATTAATCAAAGAATAGAGCATTTCTATAAAGAAATATTATCTCGATTCGACATAAAAAAAAACTCAGTGATTGGTGTCTTGTTAAAATGAGAAGTAAATTTAAATTTGAGAATTTACTTCATAATAAATTCTATTCGACCATGAGGTTTTTTAATTATATTTGCGATCGACATGAATTTTGGCTGTAGTAATTGGCAAGCTTTACAATACGGACAATCCTGATACAATTTTTGGATTGCCAATATTTCTTGAATCTAATCAAAATAGTAAAATTTAATCTAACCCATTCTCAATCTATTAATCAAAGAATAGAGCATTTCTATAAAGAAATATTATCTCGATTCGACATAAAAAAAAAACTCAGTGATTGGGGTCTTGTTAAAATGAGAAGTAAATTTAAATTTGAGAATTTACTTCATAATAAATTCTATTCAACCATGAGGTTTTAATTATATTTGCGATCGACATGAATTTTGGCATGCATGGATGTAGTAATTGGCAAGCTTTATAGTACGGACAATCCTGATACAATTTTTGGATTGCCAATATTTCTTGAATCTAATCAATATAGTAAAATTTAATCTAACCCATTCATAATCTATTAATCAAAGAATAGAGCATTTCTATAAAAAAATATTATCTCGATTCGACATAAAAAAAAAACTCAGTGATCGGGGTCTTGTTAAAATGAGAAGTAAATTTAAATTTGAGAATTTACTTCATAATAAATTCTATTCGACCATGAGGTTTTTTTATTTGCGATCGACATGAATTTTGGCATGGATGTAGTAATTGGCAAGCTTTACAATACGGACAATCCTGATACAATTTTTGGATTGCCAATATTTCTTGAATCTAATCAATATAGTAAAATTTAATCTAACCCGTTCATAATCTATTAATCAAAGATTCGAGCATTTCTATAAAGAAATATTATCTCGATTTGACATAAAAAAAAAACTTAGTGATCGGGGTCTTGTTAAAATGAGAAGTAAATTTATATTTGAGAATTTACTTCATAATAAATTCTGTTAGACCATGAGGTTTTTATTTTTGCGATCGACGTGCATTTTGGCATGGATGGAGTAATTGGCAAGCTTTACAATATGGACAATCCAGATACAATTTTTGGATTGCCAATATTTCTTGAATCTAATCAATATAGTAAAATTTAATCTAACCCATTAGTAATCTATTAATAAAAAAATAGAGCATTTCTATAAAGAAATATTATCTCGATTCGACATAAAAAAAAAGCTCAGTGATCGGGGTCTTGTTAAAATGAGAAGTAAATTTAAATTTGAGAATTTACTTTATAATAAATTCTATTCTGACCATGAGGTTTTTATATTTGCAATCGACATGAATTTTGGCATGGATGTAGCAATTGGCAAGCTTTACAATACGAACAATCCTGATACAATTACAACGGATGAATTGTTTAGGTTTAAAGAAGAAGATGATGGGATAATGGACTTTAAGTCTTTTCCTTTAACGGTGCAAGTATTCCGTTAATTGGTTGCATCTGCGCACTTTTAAAAACACACAAGGGATGCGAACGCAATTATTGAATCGCAGGGGGTGTAATCGCACGGAAATGGGGTTGGTGTTGTGCACCGGGGTGCTCCGACCTCTCGGCCATCTGATTGTGTTTTGGACGCCTCAGATATGTTTTGATTTTTTACCTGTAAAAATAAATCAAAATTAAATTAAAATTGCCGAATGCATCCGGGCCATCCAAAACATGATCGGATGGCCGAGGGATGCAAAGCATGGTGCATAGCACCCGGATGCACATCACCCCTAATCCGCGCACGGAAACAAACCACTAGGGTATAAGTGAAGTTTCCCCATTGATTTTCATCTTCTCTTTAATTTGTAATCACATTTCTTTTCATATAGTCTTGAATGTGAATTTTCCAATACTTATCTTTCATATGCTCCAAAAATAATACAATACTATCTTTTATGTAGTAAAAAAAAATCATAAAAAGAGACTAATAAAATCATAAAAAGAGACAAATATTGTTATTATTTGACTTAAACGACTTGAAAAGAAAAGGTCTCCATGAGTATGTGACGTAGAATTTCCACCCAATCGAAACAAGTTACAAAACCTCGAAAGCTAAAGCCTTAAAAGCATTAATGGGTTAATTTTGCAGGTCATTTTTGGATTGCCATTAATGGGAGAGGCCTACGTCTTTCTCTTGTGGTACAATCTGAAATAACGTATGGATCACCAGACGGTCCCTACGGTACATTTCTACCATAGCCACACGTTACCTCTCTGGTAAAAACGGGTTTTCGTAGTCAAGAGAGGGTGTTTGGCCACATATTTATTTAGTTATAGTACGTCGTTAGTGGCGGATGCGAGATTCTGAATGCGGCCGCCCAAATTATATGTATTCATAAATTATAAACAAAATATTATCTTTATTTATTGAGTAAAATAATTTTAAGGAGAGGTTTCTTCATAAACTTTATAAATGAAACCTAAAATATCATATAAATAATGAGATAATTGGAAGGTGTGCAGAGACTTGCGCCCCACATGCACCCTAGGTCTGCCTCTATACGTCACCTATCTCATTGTAGATTTCTTACTTTAGCAACTTCACAGACATAGATGAAGGTACACATGTTTTTTTTTTTTTGGATCAAAGGTACACATGTTCGTCACAACCATTTGAAACGTATATGTTCCAATAATCGGCTCACGTGGAAATCCCAGGGAGCAACAGCCTAAGGCCTCAATTTTAGGCCTAAAGTTGGGGCCCGACTAAAGAATTACTGGTTTTTGTATGCTGTAAAAGATCTGTGTTTATGGGTTTTGGTGAGGCAGCATCTAGTTTGAGTGATGTTACACATGATAACAACGATACTAATGTTTAACGATGGAAAGAGACAAGGCGAAGGAGTGGAGCCAGATAAGGAATCGGAGATATGAGCTGAATTAAGAACAAGGTCAGTAGAGATTCTAATGTTTAACGGACGGTTATGTTTACCAATCGTCTAGAACTTTTTAGAGTTCAAAGAAGAGCCGGAATATTCGCATGAAGAATTTCGTGTTTGCGGTGTAGTGGTTGGTTGATGAGGGATTTGATTGTGGGTGAATGTTGCCGTAATTTGATACCTTGTCAGCTACTGTTCATGTTTTCTTTAGGTTGCTTCATCTATTCTCTCTCGTAATATTTTGTTATTACTAATGAAATATTCCGTAGAAACTTAAAATTAATTTTGACATCCCTCATACTTTTATTTTATGATGATTTATCAAAGTGCCAAGAAAATTCTTATTAGCAGAGATGCCAGAGAGGAATGCAGTACTTATCACTTTTTTTTTTAATTTATAAATATTCTTTTTGTTGTTAAAGTTTAGAGTTGAAGAAGTGTAATTGATGTAAATGCTCTGGGCCAGCAAGCTCTTTCGGCAGGATCTTCCTCAGGGAAATTAATTGAAAACATTAAAGTTAAATTAGGTCTTAGTTTTCGTTTATTTAGTAATTAGACCTTTTTTTTTAAATATAAGTTAGACCATCTTTTTATTCTGTCACCATACCATTATTTGTGGGTCCTGCCAAAACCCCATCTCTCAAGACTCCTCATGGGTCCTGTCCTGAATTTAAAATCTTGTTTTGAATTGTTAATTTTGTTCTGAATTTAAAACATCTTCGTAACAATTTAATTTGATTTTATAACAATATATTTTTTGTTAAATAAAAAATATAATTTAAACTTGAACCGCCCATTGTATAAACCAGAATATTCCATATTGTTTGTGTCTAGTTATGTCCGATTGAATTATTTTTGTAGAAACTACTAGTATTTTTTTTGCAGCCTCTCCAAAAAGAGCTGTTCACATTAAAGTTTTAAGGCTAGGTACGTAGGAGTTAAGAAATCGCGTACATTAACCAATTTTAAGAGATGTGGTGTCGCGGTATGCTGGCCAAAGTTGAAATGTTTAAGTGATGCGTGCTCAAGTAGCTTTTTTGGCAAAATCTTTATTGTGGATTAAGACTTGAATTAATTGAAAAAATAAAGTTACATTAGGTCCTTGTTTTTGTTGTTTTTATAGAAATTAGTGTTTTTTTTAAACTACACCCTAGCTAGGTCATCCTTTTCTACTTTTATTAGTAGCGATAAATAAACACATTTGAATTGTGATGTTCCGTTCACACAAGCTTTTAAGTTGATGAACAAAATCCGTGGGACCAATAGAGATCACGTGGGCCCATGTAAAATACAAGGAAGGGTGGCCTCAGGGGAATAAAATCCTCTGTTCCAAAATCCTATATTCCTTTGTTCCGGTGGATTTCCGGTCATTGGATCACATGAAAATTTTAAAACAAAAAACAAAATACATGTAATCCAACGATCCAAAATACTTCGGCACGGAGGAACACCATTTTTCCGGAACAGACGATCTCATACCGGCCTCAGGGTGGTTGTGCGGGACATCGAGTGCAATTTTGTTCATTTTTCTTAAAAGATGGTGAATATTACTCTTTGTTCTATTGACAAATAATGTAATTCTCGTCAAAAAGTGATGTCATTCTTACCAAAAAGTATATTGCAATGGTGAGACTTATCCCATTTCAACTAATTGGAGGGCGGATAATATTCACCATATTTTAAGGAGGGTGAACAAATTGCACTCCCGGAAATCGGGTATCATTTCGAGCCAAAATTTCGTCTGACCGTTCCAAACCTAATTTTTTTTTTTCCCGGAAAAATATGATGATTTATTGAGTAGGTAGACGGTCTAGAGACCGAACATCATCAAGAGCGAGGTTGGTAAGCCAACGAGGGACAGGACCCCCCCAAGACTCCAACCTAGCGCTCGATAGGGATTTCTTAGCCAACGAATGGGCTACCCTATTACACAAACGTTTAACATGCACAAAGCAACAAGAAGAAAATAAAGGTAGAAGCTCTAGACAATCAGAAAGAATAGAGCTACAATCCGAAAAAGCTTTTCCATCCTTGTTGAGAGACTGAACAACTTCCAAAGCGTCCCCTTCGATAATGATATCCGAGAGGCCATGATTCGCGGCGAATACCAGGGCTTCACGGAATGCAAAAGCCTCGGTGGCTCTGGGCGAAAAAAGACCGGTGAAGGAAGCAGAAATCATACCCACAACCTGTCCATGAGAATTTCGAGCTAGAACGCCAATCCCCACATTTCCAAACCTAATTTAGGACTGTTATAAATGACTGGAAAAAATTATATTGTGGACAAATGTGGTTCGTTGACTTCGTTCACTGAGTTACTGATATCCGATCAACTTAATTTTTTACAAATTTGTTCTATGTGTCAAACTCTATGTACACAGTGAACAATTCTAATAACATTGTGTGCTCAGGCCGATACCCGATTTCTGGGCACAGCCTGCTTTGTCTTAGGCATAGCAGGCCCCCCACCCGAAACTAAAATGGTAATAACGTTTATAAGGGGTGTTTGTTGAAATTTATTGTAGAACCCACCATTCTT
The DNA here is from genome assembly GCA_036023075.1 of Gaultheria prostrata. Classification (NCBI taxonomy): domain Eukaryota; kingdom Viridiplantae; phylum Streptophyta; class Magnoliopsida; order Ericales; family Ericaceae; genus Gaultheria; species Gaultheria prostrata. Next base: position 22,812 of record JAXBDA010005577.1, read on the forward strand.
GCTGTAGAAGAATATTTTTCATCAATTTTTTTTTTTGCACGGCAAAAACAAGATTTTATTAATCAAATATCGAAGATACAAGATTAAACAGGGCAAGAGAAAACAGGAAAGCCTCTCGAGACCCAAAAGAAAGAAATTTTCGTCATTACAGGATGAACAATTTCTATCCAAAGAAAGAATCTTTCCACTATATTTTCATCCAATTTTTCACCCAGATTCTCAAATTTAAAAAGGAATAGCCAAGCCAAAGACAAAACTTAGAAATATTCGTCAACCATCGTACTTGTGCAATCAGTTTATACGGGATTTTTAATTAGTAACTTAGTGAACGGTAGAAAGTTCTTAGAGATTAGTTGGAGTGCACATAAATTGTCCGAAAATTTTCTATTATCAAAGCGGAAAGAAAAACACTGGTGCACTAATTTTCAATGAATAATACTTCGTTGTTGAAAGAAATGATTTTGAACCTCATACTGGCACCACCACCCAGGACGCACAAAGTTTTATTACAATCTGAAATAACGTATGGATCACCAGAAGTGTGGGCTACCGCGCCCCCGGATGGTGGAATATAAAAAATGAGGCGGACGTGCTGCGAGAATGACATTTGAATTGAAAGAGTCGCCACCCGGGGTTTATGCTTTTAAAGAAAAAAAACAGTTTTGGTACCCGAGAAACCCCGAGTTAGACTCGGTTGAAAACCAGAGATTCGTTTTTGGGTTCGGAAGCCAGGTTACGAGACAGGAAGGTTTTTAAGGCACCCGTCTCGCCCGATAAAAAAAATCGGTCTCTACTTAGTATTTGCGGAATTTTATTACAAAATGTCTTTATACAATCGACTTGAGCAGATAATACAGTTGATGCTGAATATTTATACAGTAAAAGGGAAAGCCAGCAGCGTATGAAAATATGGCAGAATGATGTACAAGATGTCATGGAGTACGACTGGATACCGTACGGTATGTTCCACATCCCGTACGGGATGTTACATGCCGTACGGTATACAAAAGAAACAAAAGTGGATCCTTGGGATCCGGTGTATGCTCAGAGCACATGCCTTTCAGAGGTTTTAGTTTTTGAAGAGGTTTTGAGTTGTTTTGAAACTTGGCAGAGCATGGCTC
>JAXBDA010005578.1:0-23932 GCA_036023075.1 Gaultheria prostrata
AATCATCAGTTTGTGCAGTCCTACACATTTATTTTGTACATTTGGGAGTGTATTTGCCGTGTAATTTTAGACTTGTTGGGAAAAAAATGGAGCGAGAAATAGCAAAAATAGGGAGGAAAAGAAAAAGGTTAAGGGACTTGCTTATGAAAGAAAAAAAAAAAGAAAAGAAAGAGAGGGGCAAACTAAAAAAGCAAAAGGCAACAGTGGGAGTTGAACTTGAGTCAATTGTCTAACGCCTAACATTTAAGAGTAGCCTAAGACCACCAAAGCAACAAATTGTTTTGTTGTCTTTTGGAAACTTTTAGATATTTATATATACCTACTCTTTTTTTTTTTTCCGGTTTGCCCTTACCGGGGGTTGCCCAAGCCCAGGGGCTTGCGGGGCTTACCCCAGGGCCGGCCCTGCTCGTAGCCATACTTTTGAATTACCAAAATATTCGTCACAAAAAAGCAACTGGTTCAACAAGTACTTAACCTACTAATACTATTTTCTAGGGTTCAAAGCATGCGATTTAATTTTGAGAAAGGTGCGTTAGGACTTTCTGTTGATTAACTGGGTAGTGCACAGTGTGTTGAAGTCAATGATCAATCCTTTTTCAATCGAGTCAATAATCTTTAACAAATACTATATGCAATATAATTTAGTGCGGTGCTAATGCTGAAACTACTTTGTTAATGCCAACATTTTATTCCAGATACAAGTCGTTTATGATTTTTGCATTAGGAAAAATAGTCTTGGCATTTATAATTTTCCTATATTTCATCGTATATGTATTTTATATTTTAAATAATGGTTCAAGTAGTGTAGACACCCCAATTTTGGACTCGGGATGCGCGCAAACATTTCCAATGATGAACCGGACCAATGTTGTTTACCCCGAGGACCGGAACAAGGCTCGGACTTGACAAATCCTCCAAACCTAACCTTAAACCCATCAAAATACCTTAACCAATCCTAAAACATCAAAGCCAAGCCAAAACACAAGCCAGCACCAAGCAACACCCTGAGCGCTCAACCCCTCTCCAGTCAGTTACTGACAGAAGATCCCATGATGAGATTTTGCTGCAATGGGAGCCTATGCTCCCCCATTTTTTTTTTTTTTTTTGAACTGAGCCTATGCTCCCCTATTACCAGCACCAAAACTTGTCTTGCACGTATAAGCACCCCCTAAATCACCCTATACCACCCCTAAACCCATTTTTGATTTCAAAACCCCCCATTTCCCTCCCATCTTTCTCTATATATACACCCACTCTCTCCCTCACTACCCATTACTGCCACTACCTCCTTCCTCCTCCAAAAATCAGCAACCAAAACCATTCTCTACTCTCTCTAAAAATCCAGAGAAAACCACCATTTTTGTCCATAGTTACTCCATAATCAAAGAACCCATTTCTAAGCCAAAAATCCATCACCAAGCTCAAAATACTCTCACCATTCCAAAGTACAACCAAAACTAAGTCCTAGCCATCACTTACAAGAACAAATATCCACTATCTAGTTCAAAAATCAAATCTTAAATCATCAATCAAACCAAAACTCCAAGTTCCATCCTTGCTCAAGCCCAAAAAGGTAGATAATCAAGTAAAAATCCACACTTAATTTGGTCTAATCTGAGGAAGACCAGTGGGTGCATGTGAGTTCCTCATACTCATTATGCACTCACAAGGTCCAAAAACTAGCAAGCAAGGCTTTAAAATTTTCTGATCTGATCAGACCTTGAGCGCTCAAGGTCCTTGCTGACAGTTTTGTTGCTTTGTGTTCTAATCATCCTTAGTGTTACTTTATCACTTCACAAAGTCTTCTATTGATATTTTATACAGCCTTAAAGATGATATCACTCTCTGATCCTCTCCAAACAATTATCAAAGAAAGCTTTGTGAAATGATTTCCATCTTGAAAAGAAAGGATAAAATGATTACTCTTGAATAAAAGAAAAGGAAGAAAAATGGGTGATTTTCAAACAAATGGGAATGATCAAAAGCAATTAGGCTTGTAAGGGTACCAAGAGAAAAGCAATGAAACTGCCAGAAATCATGAGCCAAGGGATGGCTTGAGCGCTCAACACCCTCTTGAGCGCTCAAGCTGTCTCCTGGACAGTTTGTTTATCTTGTCTGCTCTGATCTTCAATCATTTGTTCAAGTTATACCAGGTGTGTGTGTGTGTAATATGATACCATATCTGTCTATCTATTCTCTCTCGATTCACATCTCTCACTTTTCTCATTTTTCAAAGAATATTTTACAAAGAAAGGTTTATTAAAGGTTGCATCCCATGAATGAAGGAAAGCATGGTAACGAGCACATAAATTAATTTGGGTCTCTAGACCTGCCCTCCCTGATGCCTTTCGGTTTTGATTTGAGGGTATGGTTCTGCAGTAAAACGTCCCTGTAGCTCTTCGGCTCTTGGAGGTTTAGGGGGGCCACTTTTTCAGTGGTACTCTGAGAGCAGCCACTTTGTGCATATTGCCAAATGTTAGGTCTGTCTCCAATCGTCCCCCGCCCATACCCCTAATAATTGGGGACTAGATGGGTTCTATTATTGTTGTATCTCATGCATGAACAAACCTCAAATTGTTGATTGTTGATGTTCCGTCCTAAATCAACACCGAAAATATGTTTCCATAAGTCATTTGATGTTATGGTTGCATATTCATGATTTAGAGTCAAAAGATGAAGCTGTTGGGTTTAAGGGGAGTTGAGCGCTCAAGACCCCCTTGAGCGCTCAACCCCAGTGCTGCTGACAGATTGGCTGCATAGTTCATTTGGTCATTTAATCATGTTAACATCATTTTCTGATCATGTTTCATTCTGTTAGTCATTAATATGTTTATTCTACCACACTTTACATATTGTTATCATCATTATCATCATAAATACACAAACACACACGTCCACTGTAGTTTCCTTTATTGTGTTTTATCTTGCATACTTGTATCCCATTCCCATATTCCCTTTTTATGTGAATAAAGTTGAATTTTGAACATTTTCCGTATCCCACAAATGATTGAGTAGAGACCGGTTTACGGACCGGGCGAGGGGGGTGCCTTAAAACCCATCCTCTCTCGTAACCAAACCCCTGAACTCGGAAAATTATGGTTTTCGTGTGACCGGTAAAAATCATTTTCAACCCATTGGCCAAAGAGTCATTTTTAATTGGTTTCTCGGGTTTATTCCTAAAATCCGGGTGGCGACTCCAAAACCATTTTTCAAACCGACGAAAGCCATCACTTGGGCGTCCGCCCGTCGGGTGTCCACAACTAGGTTTCATTTCTCTCTCTCTCTCTCCCCTAAGAGACCCCATCGATGGAAGACCAAGCCAAACCACCATCCCAACCCACTAACCACACAACCACCGTCGTCGACCACGACGAATCATCATCCGCCACAGTCCTCGATCTCACTAGCTGCCAACTCCAAGATCACAACTCAGTCAAGCTTCCTCCAAGTCTCACCGAGTTAGACCTGATTGCCAATCGAGTCTCCACACTAGACCTGATTGCCAATCGAGTCTCCACACTAGACCCTCGGATTGAGCACCTCTCCTATCTCAAGAAGCTCACCCTGTGCCAAAACCTCTTCAACGATGCCAGTGTCCAGCCCATTTCCCATTGGGACGAAATCTCAGGCCTCGAAGTATTATGTCTCCAACCCTAATTGTCGATAATGTTTTCAACTTTAGATTGTTGTTTTTGAGTTTAGATTGTGGTGTTATGGGTGCTAAAATAACTTTGTCAAAAAGTTAGAAAATAATCATGTTGCTGCTCTAGTTTGGTGTCATTTTGTCATAATCTCTCTCTCTCTCTCTCTCTCTCTCTCTCTCTCTCCGGCATGCGTGTGTGTGTGTGAGCTTGTGGGTAAGAAATGTATGGAAGGACAGTTAAACGTATTAAACCACAACAGATCAATCACAAATCTGAATCACAACCAATAAAATAGCTAGAACGCCAACATTAAGAAAAGAGTTGTAGAACTGCACTCAAGACAGCACAAGTTTATTGGAAGAATGTACTGCATTTGATTATGATTGGGAGAACGTATTGCATTAGAGAGAGGAAAAAAAAGCTGTAGGAAGAAAAACAAGATGGTGAAACAAATAGGTTGAATAATGGTGAAGAAAATAATAAATTAATCCTTTTTCATTCAGGTTTAATTTGAAACAAAGCTATAAGCAGGAATCTTATCAAGCTTTCTACCTTTCATAATGCCTTTCACCCTCCCAACCTCTTCCCACAAACCATTACTAGCATATATTAGACAGAGTCACATACATCCCATAATTCCAAGCCTCTAGTTTTAGATAATGGTTAGACGCCCACTCCCCCATCTTGACATTTCCATATTTCTCATAGGCACCCAACAAACACTCCCAAATCGCTCCATCTGCTTCCATTGGCGCCATACCCTCCACCATCTCTCTGGCCTCCTCAAGCAACCCTGCTCGACCAAGCAAATCCGCCATGCACCCGTAATATTGCTGCAACTTGGGCATGATTCCATACTCATTCTGCATCATGCTAAAGTAATGCTTTCCATCTTGCACCATCCCCCCATGCCCACACGCACTCAGAACCTCGACGAAAGTCATACTGCTTGGCCTCACTCTTTCGTTTCTCATACAAAGAAAGCAATCAAGAGCCTCAATCACGTGACCATGCATTGCGTAACACACAATCATGGATGTCCAGGAGTAAGGGCGGAGCCAGGACATTAATTTACCCTGGGCTAACCAAAATTTAGTAAATTACTATATAATATAAGTACACCCACCAGTGTTATGGATAAAAAGAGAATACTTACAAGTTACAAATCAGAAACCTCACAAGTGAATGGAAGATATAGCTATAAATTAATAATTTTTCTCATACCTTCCAAAAAAATTTTTTTGGTAAATTTTAATTTTCCATACCATCCAATTCATCCTATAAGTACTTGAATTAATCTAAAAAAATTGCAGTCATTTTATTAAAAAGAATAGCTATTTGGTAATTTTCCATATAGTGTATTTTTAAGCTCCTCTTGTTTAGACGGACGATAAATCTAGAAAATATATGTAACACATTTAAAAAAATTAAAAAGAAAAAAAGAATAGAGTATGAGCTAATTTATTTGTCAAGTCAAACTTCAAAGACTTTAAAAACATTTCTGCATTTCGCAGGAGGCACTTCATACACATCTATGAGCGAAGTCAAAATCAAACTATCGGGTCTTTCAAAACTCCTTGCTTGGTACACACATTTATGCAACTGAAGAGATAAATTCAAGTCTCCTTAGGCTTCCACAAGCCGAAGTTACCGTAACCATAGTCACCTCATCCAGGTTGAGCCCACTTTTCTTGAGCTCTATAAACATGGTAATCGCTTCCTTGGCGCGACCACCTTGTGACAACCCTCCTATAACAGCATTCCAAGAACCCAAGTTTCTGTTGGGACTTTCCTCGAACACCTTACGTGCATTTTCAAATTCGCCACTTTTCGAGTACAAATTAATAAACCCACTCTCACAAAAATCGTCTGCCACAATGCCATGCTTTATAGCAACCGAATGAATTTGTAAACCCAATTTCACATAAAAAAAACTCGGGTTAGAGCCATTAAGACAACAGGTAATGTGTAGCGATTCAATATTACTCCCGCTCTGGACATGGCAATGAACAAAATGAGTGCTTTTGAAGGCAACTCTAGCCTTGTATATGATGTCATAATGTTGTTCCAGAGAAATGGAACAGGGTACACTTCTAGCATGTGGGTTCGGATTATACGGTCATGTATTTGAGCCACTTCTGATAAGTTTGTGCAATTTGACAACTGCGTAGCCATGATTTTTGCTTGGTTTTGGGTAAAATCAGGCAATGAAATGTTTGTCGGGTAATTCTATTTGCAACCACCTTTTAGCTAAATACAACCACGTGAAATTTAACAAAATTTGGACAAAAATACCATAATGTACAAAGACTATGTTGTCCCTCATTTGTATTTCTCGTCGTCCGAAATTCAGATTCCCAGTATTGAATTTGCACAATGTTTTCATCATTTAACGTTTGAAATATGTAGCTTAATTCGGATTGTAAAACATGAATATGTTTGAAAACCATTAGGTCCACTACTCTCGTACTTTGAAACACCAATGGAGCATACAGTGAATATTCAAAACAACTTCGGATTAAAAAATGAAGCATACAGTGAGAATTTAAATCTATTAGTTTCAAACATATAATTCATGTTTTAAAATCCGAATTAAGGTTCATATTTCAAATATTCATATCCGAAAATACTGATCAAATTCAATACTGGGAGTCCGAATAGCGGGCGACCAAAAACGAAGGGGAGGGGTAGATTGGGAATATTTGGGAAATTTATTGGTTGTATTTATTCAAAACTGGGTTTCAATTTCAAATTTTGATTTTAAGATTTTTGCTGGTTGTATTTAGCTAAAAGGTGGTTGCAAATAGAATTACCCCAGTTGGTCTGTGTGTGTGTGTCGTATTTGGGGAGTGTGTGTGGTTGAGATGGTATGAAATGGGTACGTGTTTGGCTTGCTGGAATTTTGGAAGTTCAAGGGCGTGACGATGAGATGAGGTCATGTTTTTATGGGGTGATGAAGATGGGATTTGAGGTATCCGTAGGGACCAAAGTCACTACATTCCCGTAATAATCTCAATTGTGGGCCTTCTATAATCTATATTTGGGATTAGAGCCGTACAATTTGTTGGGTACGTTGTGTAGATCATTAATGTAAAAAATCAAATTAATTGGATATTGGTAGCTATATGTTCGGGTACCATTTATATGGATGACTAATATCATTTGGAGAATATACTTTAAGACAAATTTGTCTCAATTGTTTGTCTACCCATCTCCTATAATCATATTTTTTTGTACCCATGATGTGGTCAACATTCATGAAAAAATGAACCGTTCCGATCTCAAGTGAATATTTCAGAAGACGCACAATTGAGGTTACTATAAAGATGTAGTGACTTGATTCATTACGGGAACCCTATGTCCGATGAAGCTATGGTTCATTGTAGTATGAACTTTTACCCATTAGACAAATTTTTATCCATTAAGCTTTGTTTGGCGAAATAAATCAAATGGCTTGTTTTTTTTGTCGTTATTCAAATTTTTTTTCGCATTTGATAGTTTTGAGTCGATTTTTACGGTTTATTGGTTTGTCCGACAAAAGGAATCTAAAAAGTATAAATAATGATTGTAATTTTTGGGAAATGATTTCCACATCCCCTTTTATCCCCACACACTCCCTTTTTGTCTTTATTCAACCTGAAATTACCAAATTGCCCTTCATATGGAAAAGGTGACTCTTGAAGTAAGGGTAATTTGGTAATTTCAGGTTGAATAAAGACAAAAAGGAAGTGTGTGGGGGATAAAAGGGGGGTGTGGAAATCATTTCCCTAATTTTTTTAAAAAGTTCACTAAAGATAAAAATAATTTAATTTTTTGTAGTTTATTGGATTGTTTTTGTCTTTATTCACAAAATTTTTAGTTTAGTTATTAATTTATACTTTTTTGATTTTCTTTCGTCGAGATGACTCAATAAACCGCAAAAAATTGACGCAAAACTAACAAATGCAAATATGCGCTAGGATTTTCTATTAATAACTGAATATTACGCGGCATGTTGACGACATCCTTTTATTTATTTATTTAGAATCGAGTCAATAATCTTCAACAAATGTACAATATAATTTAATTTAATGTAGTGATAATGTCGAAACTATTTTTTAATACCAAAATTTTATTGCAGATACAAGTCTTTTATGGTTTTTGTATTAGGAAAAATAATTTTGCCGTTATTATTTTTCTGTATTTCGTTCAAGTGATTTTCTTTTTCATGGAGGGTGGGGTTTACGGAAGCCCCAAAAGAGCTTTACCGACTCCTCATCACAATGATCCGAATGTGTCATCCTATAGAGTCCGCAGAGTAGTGCACATGTGAGAAAAATGAGTTTGAACCGGTATCGATTGGTATGGTCAAACTTATTTTTCGATGCCGAATCAAACTCAATTTTTTGCACATATACACTACCCCGCGAACTCGCTTGCAGGATCCTCCGTGAAAAAGATAAGGCTCGTCGTTCTGAAATCAAAACCTTCGTCTTCTAATTATTTGCTACCACGCCATTGTAAAACTAGGTTTGCAAAATCAGCCCTCTCTCTCTCTCTCTCTCCTCGGAGACTCCATCAATGGAAGACCAAGCCAAACCACCATCCCAACCCACTAACCACACAACCACCGTCGACGACGACGACGACGAATCATCATCCGCCACGGGCCTCGATCTCACTAGCTGCCAGCTCCACGATCTCGAGTCAGTCGAGCTTCCTCCGAGTCTCACCGAGTTAGACCTAACCGCCAATCGACTCTCCACACTCGACCCTCGGATTGAGCACCTCTCCCATCTCAAGAAGCTTTCCCTGCGCCAGAACCTCTTCGACGATGCCGGTGTCCAGCCCATTTCTCACTGGGACGAAATCTCGGGCCTCGAAGTATTGTATCTCCAACCCTAATTCTTGTTAATTTTCTTAACTTATGATTGTTGTTTTTTGAGTTTAGATTGTGGTGTTATGGGTGCTAAATTAGCTTCGTCAAAAAGCCAGAAAATAATCATGTTGCTGCACCGTTTGGTGTCATTTTGTCATCATCTCAATTTGGATTGTTGTTTTTGAGTTTAGATTGTGTTGGTATGGTTGCTAAAATAACTTTGTCCAAAAGCCAGAAAATAACAACGTTGCCGCACTCGTTTTTTGTCTGTATGGCATTTTGTATTATTCTCAAATTTAGACAATTGGATCAAACGCTTTCTCATTTTTTGATGCAAATCAATTGGCTTGAATGGGTGACATACTTGGCTATGCCAAAGTTCATGCCAAATTTGACACTAATATACTGACTTGAATTTTGCTAAAAAATTTGCCTTTGGCAGCCTAAATGGCTCATGGGTGAAATTGCACTAAGAAAATAATGCTTTATTTTTGGTGTCGTGTGTTAGGTTTTATGTTGTGGTGGTCTGGGTGCCATGTTTGATTGCTGAGAAATTTTGGAATATTAGACTATTGGAGGACTTTGGCTCTCTTTGTGTAGGCGTGGCTTTCGAATGAAGAGACTTGATGTTCGGTTCTAATAAAAAAATAACAGAAATTTGAGTTATAGTTGGCTTGAAAAATTATACTAGCTTAAGATGGACTTTAAGCAAATAAGATGTCTTTTCTGAGAGTTATTATGAAATGACAATGCTTGATATGAAGATGAGAAGTCACTGCTATTGAATAGTTATTTCAATCCATCATGATAGAGCTCTCAAACTTGATAATCGAAATCCCTGTGTAAATTATAATCACCTTTTGTGGGGATAATAAAGTCTAGTCTCTTTATTTGAAATCATGGCTATCCAGGGTCTAGACGAAGGCTCAGAGTTACTATCTCAAAAGTATCTACTCAGCTGTGTCTATTGTACTATTTGAACTGGTTTACGAGTGTCATGGTTTTTATCCTTCATCCTTTGTTGATGCTGCTGGTATATCCAATTTGATGTGTTGTTCATTGTGGTGTACTTTTTCTTGGCTTTCACTTTTGTTTGTTGGAAATTTGTAGCAAAATTTAAGCAAATTTAATTTTGATATCAGAACTTTTACTTTAATCTGGAACTTTTGGACTTGAGGAGACTGAGGAGACTCGTAGTACAAATTTCTCATTAGCTTATCTGCAAGTGTATTTCGTAGAATCGGAATATCTGCCATCATTCCCCAAAGCCTTTCTTAACAGTTAGAGATCATCAGATGGCACTGTTTAATTTGGTGTTCCAACCTGCTTTGGAAGCAACTGTTGCCAAGATGTTATGCTCTGTATCCAGGGCTGTGATATTACTAACAAACTATGTTATGAGTCTTCAGTTTTCTCAGCCACCAAATAGTGCTCATCTCTAAATCACTTATTGGAGATTGGAAGCCAAGCATGATAAATGAGCTCTGAACCAACACTCCAAATAGGTCGCCGTATCCTTGTCAGAACTTAGGGTCACGGGGACACACCACGTGGGGTGTGACGTCTGTCCATTATATTTATTTGATTTTTTGGATGGGGACACATTAGGGATACAGGATGGACACAGGAGGACATGGTGGGGGCAGATCTGTAATATTTTTTAAATTGTTCGAGGGGTAAAAGTGTTATTACTGTGAAAATTTGGTTTGTAGTGTAATTAAGTCTAGAGAATATGCAAGCACATTGTGGGAGCCAAAAAGGGGAAAAGAATGGTAGTGTTTGAAACCATAGATGGAACAGCAGTTTTATCTTTCTCTATCAATCGATTGGAGACTCGTGAATCAGCCTCTCGCTACTGCTGCTCTGTGTGTGTGTGTGTGTGTAGATAAATGGATAGGTATATATAATATATGTAAAGTTGAATATTTCAACATATATGTGTACACAGTAGCGATCTAATGAGGGATTCCTTAAACTGCCTAAAATGCGGACTTACCATTTCCCAATCGAATTTTGATGATCCGAACCGTTCAATGTGTTTAAAACATGTTTTTAAGGTTCCTGCGAGGAATTAACAAAAATAATGACCGGGAAAGGCTTGATCCGAGCAATTTTTCATAAAACTACATGTATAAAAGGTGTCCCCCACCGTGTCCGTGTCCTTTTTATTAGAACTACCCTGTTGTGTGTCCCGTGCCCGTGTTCCTCTCCCCACATCTATGTCCATGCTAAATTGTAAAGGAGTCATTGTTTGATTGTATTAATCATTACAGGACCTGGGTTAGCGTGCATTGTTTTGCAAATTCTATGTGGAATACCCCTTTGTGACCATGTCCGTGTTGTATACATCTACTTGCCAATGCTTATATCATAGCAATGTGGAAGTGAATGTTCTTTTTATTCTTTTTCCAGGGCAGTTTAGTTGTGTTGTTTACGTAATCATTTTGTTTTTTTTTTTGCAGGAACTAGTGCTCAGAGACAACCGACTTACAAAAATACCTGATGTTAGCATATTCAGAAGGCTTTTGGTGTTTGATGTGTCTTTCAATGAGATTCCATCATTGAATGAATTGTCGAAGGTCTCCAACACCCTGAAGGAACTCTATGTATCTAAAAATGAAGTTGCTAAGATAGAGGAGATTGATCACTTTCATGAACTCCAAATTCTTGAACTGGGCTCAAATAGATTACGGGTTAGAACTCCGATCTCTTAAGCATGTCCCTAATGCAAATTAAATTTTTTAACATATTGTTATGAATATTGAATATATAAAGCAAGGATTCTTCGAGAAGGGGTCATATCCATAATGCCACCATATCAGATACCAATCATCCTTCAATTCTTTAAAGATTGAGTATAGGCATTTAATACTTCCTAATGTATATACAATACGATTATTCCTTCCAATTTGAACACATACCTTCTACACTCGGGGTCACGGACTATGTCATGGACTCAGGTGCAGGTGCAAGTCCAAGTGTCGGACCTCCCTAAACTTAAATCTTAAGATACTGGGGCATGGGTCACAAATTGGGTATGCCATTGGGATAGGTTGTTTTCGTACAAAAAATACAATTTCTAAAACCTGGGAGTTATTTACGAGCTACTCTGTAGAGAAGCGGTTAAGAGTTTAGACTGAGTATTGTCCACGGATAAAAAAGCTAAGTTACTGTATCTTCTATTTCTAATTCAATTTGGAGAACAAAAGGAAGTTTGGGTTTCGATTGTTGGAACTAAAATTAAATAGAAAGAAGTAAAGGTTTTGAAAGCAAAAGAGAGAAGGGACTAGGGTTTCGATTCAACCTCCCCTTATAATATAATTGTGGCGAATTCTATGGCATCCATTCAACACAAAAATAAGACCACCGTAAGGGTAGGGATCTTTACCGATATTCACAAAAAAGACTCCCAAGACTCTTACTCCGTATAGGCATGTCAACATAGCACGGATCGTCTCACCGGACTTAACGGCGGCACGACCAGTCTTACGTCGTGTAGTCTTTCTCAAAGACTATCCTAAAGCATTGAAAACCATTGCATAACGATATTTAATATCGCGAATATAAATACGATAAGAATATTGAAAAAATAAAAACCTTCATAAAAACTATGAATTATCCGAGTCATAAAATCAAACATTGAATACAAAACCCTAGAAGCCTATACAATCATATTACTTGGAGTGATATGATCGTTACCCTAGCTGAAGGGTTTAGCTGATCATGGAGACGGTCAGTATTCCCAGCCATGGAACTTCTCTTATGCGCAGCCTCCCTTTTCAAACCCTCCTGTTTGCTTTTTATAGTGTAGACTGCTGATATTGGAAGCAAAAGGAAAGATCTCCTTTTTCTATATCAACCGACTAGCACATCTATCCCTTGATTTGTTGCCTTCTCAAGTTGTAGTCAAAGCCAAACCCTTGTTTCCTTGGATTAATTACACTTAAAAACAATACTGCCCAATTACTTTCCAAAAATAACTTAATTTCTATAGCAACCAAATCTAATGGGTAGAAAGAATCACGTGCAGCATGTATGGAAAATTAGATTGGGTGCTTCTCTATTGAATTCGGATTAATTGGATTGCACTTGTGATTTCACTTCTACTCGGCACTTTTAGCTCCAAATAACATCCAACGGCTTCACAAGTCTTGAAACGAGAAAACAAGTATCAAACTCCAAGTAATATAATAAATGGATGTAATAAGTGTAAATTAAGGGACACAACATTTACTCCCCTGTCAACAACCTGAACACTTGTTTGTACTTTATATTGCATAATTCTTTTCAGATTATGTATTGTATGTTATTTTAGTCATGTATTTAAACAAGAAGGGGTCAAGAAAAATATGTTTTTGCTAGTTCCTATCCATATGAGACTAGAAAAATCGCTTTTCTAGCTAATTTGATGTTCTTTTTCTGTAAATATCGTAGCAAGTAGAGGATCCGATTGTCAAAATGGATACCGGTGTCAGACACATCGGCACAGGTACTTCGGCCAAAATGAAGGATCCATGTAACATAGGTCACGGACCAGCCTAGCTTGAGATCGACATCTGGCTTTTCTTGTGGAAGTGTAGCGTTAAGGTTTGGTGGGTAGGCTAAATACAAGAATAGTGCAGCATACCTTACTTACCATCACATAAAGAATAATAGGAAAATACATAAGACCAAAGTGCGGCAATTTATGTCCAAGTTTGTGTCCATGTAATGTATCCTTAAGCTTTCTTGTCTGAATAGATAAGAAGTTTGAATGTAAGAGTAGTTTGTTATTTAGGAGAGGAAGGAAAACAGATAGTTTGTTGCATAATTAGCTTGACGAATGTTCCATTTGATTTATATTCCAACATGTATACATGGTAGCTATACTGCTTTAACTCTTCCATATCTGTATCATAATGTTGGAATTTTTTCCCTGTGTGCTTTGAATCATGTTTTACCTGTATTTGTATCATATCTGCTTCATAAGTGCGTGCAGCCAGTCCCTAAAGAAGGGGACGGCAATTCAAAAATATTGCATGCATAATGGTTTATGACTAGTTAAATACCAAAATGCCCACCAAAGGTCAATTGTGTCTGTGTCAAGGGAGAGTTGGAGGCAAACTAAAATGTTTGTACTTTTTGTACTAGTATATGCTTAAACATTGATGTACTATTTTTTTTTTATCAGGTAATGGAGAATTTACATAATTTGACGATTTTACAAGAGCTATGGTTGGGCCGGAATCGTATTAGAGCCATTGACCTATGTGGTCTCAAATGCATTAAGAAGCTTAGCTTGCAAAGCAATCGCTTGACTTCCATGGCAGGATTGGAGGTATTTCATGGTGTTGAATAATCATTTTCCGAAGAAGGAAATTGTTTGAGCAAAGGAAAACTACATTTCTAGTTAGAAGTGTGGATGTGATGTATTGTCATTTACTTGATGCCCTGATTCCCAGGAATGTGTTGCTCTTGAAGAACTGTACTTGAGCCATAATGGTATTGCTAAAATGGAAGGCCTATCAACCTTGGTAAATCTTCGGGTTCTAGACGTGTCTTCAAATAAGTTAACAGCTGTTCACGACATTGAGAACCTGCCTCGGTATGGATTATCCTCCTCTCAGACTACGTTGATCTTGTTATCCACTTTGCATGTAATGATGACCCCATTATTATAATTCAATTCAGATTGGAAGATCTATGGCTTAATGACAACCAAATAACCTTGATAGATGGTATTGCCGAGGCAGTTTCTAGTTCAAGAGACAAGCTCACCACCATCTACCTGGAGCGTAATCCATGTGTACGTTCATTTCTCACTCTGGTTCTTCTGAACTCGGCATCACATTTTCACCTTTACTTGCATAATAACCTTGTTGCTTTGAACTATTTGCTTCTTATGTGGCTTTCACTTGGCTGATAGGCGTTTATGGGACTTACCATTCTGGTCTGAAATTTTCATGTTGCTTTTTTATTTATTTAATTTTTTTGGGTCTTTATGATCTCATTTTAATGTGTTTCTTCATAGTTATGCTACCTCTAGGGTTTTGATTTGCCGTCAGTTATTTAGATATGCTTCTTCCGAGGTTATTTAGAAACATGTGAGGTCTGGTGAACTATTTTCCATTGTTTTTTTTTGTAAGTACATAAATATATTAAAGAGAGTATAAAGAGATGCTACCCGTATACACAAGAAAGGCCACCGATAAAAAGGCCCTACACACCAACATGAAAAAAATAAATGATCAAACCAGTCAAAAAATTAGTCAAGAGAATGATAACGATCTCCCTTGTCCTAACTATACAAGCTATTCACCAAAAAACTTTTGACTCTGAACAAAGGCTTCTCTACTCCTTCAAAACATCTTTGATTTCTCTCTCGCAAAATCATCCATACTACTCAAAGAGGAATCATGGTCCAAACACGCTTCCTTCTCATTCCCACTCTTGTACCTCTCCAAGCAATTAGAAGTTCCATGACATTTCTAGACATAGCCCATTGAATACCAAACCACGACAACACCGAAGTCCATAACTCCCATGCCAGAGGGCAATGAATAAGTAGGTGATCAATTGTCTCCGCATTCCTAATGCACATACAACACCAATTAACAATGATTATCCGCCTTTGAATCAAATTATCGATAGTAAGAATCTTACCTTGGGCCGCACACCAAACAAAAAATCCCACCTTCAGAGGAGCCCTAGTCTTCCAAATTGCTTTCCAAGGAAAGAAAGCTCTTCCATCCCCACATAAAGCTTGAAAAAATGATTTCACCTTAAACTCCCTTGATTTGGAAAGCTTCCAACATAGCTCATCCTCCCCTTCTCCGATCACTTGAATTCCATACACCCTAGAAAACAAAGCCATCAAAGCCTCCACCTCTCGGTCAAGCACTTCCTTACGCAGACGGATATCCCAAACTATATTTCCTTTAACAAATTGAAGGTAATCAGAAACGGATGCTTCCTTATCACAAGCCGAACTATAGATGCTTGGAAAATCATCTCGCAAACTCGCATCCCCACACCAAGCATGGTCCCAAAACTTCACCCTTCTACCATTGCCAACCCTCAAATGAATGAGCTGCATAAAATCCCCCACCCATTCATAATACCCCTCCAAAGTGCCACTCCATGCGGTAATCCCACTGAACGGGAGGACCATCCCTCCCCATCCACTACCATACTTTGCTACAATAACCCTCCTCCACAATTTCTCTCTTTCGCACGCAAATCTCCAAAGCCATTTTCCCAACCAAGCTTGATTAAATAACTTTAGCCTTCTCACTCCCAACCCTCCCTTTCTAATGGGAGCACAAACTGTGTCCCAATCAACAAGATGGAATTTGAACTCTTCCCCTACACCTCCCCAAAGAAAGTCTCTTTGTATTTTTTTCAAGCCTCTTAACAATCGAAACTGGGATAACAAACAAACAGGGACATAAAATAAGTAGGCAAACTTGAAAGTGTACTTTTGATTAACGTTAGTCTACTTCCTTTTGAAATATAACATCGCTTCCACCCTACCAATCTTCTGAAATATAACCACAACTGAATCCCTAACAGCCTTGGATTTAAAGGAAGAACCCAACGGCAAATCCAAATACAAAGCCGGTACTTGGCTAACTCCGTGCCAGCAAGGGCGGATGGGGTTCCTTTGTATCCCAATAATTGAGCCAAACCCTCAATATCATCAACCAATCCTACTGGAATCATTTCTGACTCTCTCAGATTTACTTTGAGGCCGGACGCAGCTTCAAAGCACAAAAGAACACACCGCAGGTAGCCTACTTGAGTTGGATCCGCATTGCAGAACAAAAGAGTATCATCGGCATATAGATGTGAGAGACCATCAACCCACCCCGTTCTCACATCCAACCTCAAAACCTTGTAAAAACCCACCTTGTACGACATTTCTAATCAGTCGACTAAACCCCTCCATGACAAGAATAAAAAGGAGTGGTGAAATCAGGTCACCTGGCGAAGGCCTCTAGAAGTGTGGAAGAAACCCGCCGGAGTTCCATTAACTAAAACTGACATTTTGACAGAAGAAAAGCAAAAGATCATCCAATTCCTCTAAACCTCTCCGAATCCCATCCGTTGCATGATGTACGTCAAAAAGTCCCAATTTACATGATCATACGCCTTCTCAATATCCAGCTTGCAAATAATTCCCGGAATACCACTCTTCAATCTAGAATCCACACTCATTTGCAACTAAAACCGCATCCAAAATTTGCCTTCCTTCAACAAAAGCATTTTGAGATTCTGAGTCCACCTTTCCCCCCACGGGTTTCAAACGAATAGCCAAAACTTCAGCTAACAACTTATACGCTCCCCCAAGTAAACTGGTAGGTCTAAAATCCTGAATGTCCTCTGCTCCTCCCTTTTATGAATCAAAGCCACAAAAGAAGCGTTTAAACTCTTTTCAAAATCCCCAAACCTCCAAAAATGATGGAACATGCCCATCACTTCCTCTCTCAGCACCCCTCAACACTGTTGAAAAAAAGTCAACGACAAACCAGCAAGTCGCCTTATCTCCATTCAAAGCTTGAAGAGCCACCACCACTTCCGCCTCATCAAATGGCCTTTCTAACCAAGAGGCTTTCTCCCCAGAAATGGCATCAAACTCTATACCATCTACAGGATGCCAAACCACCTCCTCCCTAAACAGACCCTCATAGAAGTTTGCAACCCCAGCACTAATCTCCTCTTCCTTTGCCAACATATTATCACCTATTCTAATCTTCCCAATAAAGTTGTTTCTACGATTACAATTTGCCATTCTATGGAAAAAACGAGTATTCCTATCCCCCTCTTTTAACCAAATTTTTTTGGACTTTTGTCTCCAACTAATGTCTTCGAACTTTGCAATCTTACCAAACTCTTCTTTAGCATTATCTCACAAAAGCTTTTCCTCCTCCCTTAGAGCTCGCAGTTGCTCCTCCAAGTCCTAATGGCAAATAACGTCGACAACTTTATCTTTTTGAAACTCCAACCTCCCAAAAATCTCTATGTTCCATTTGCGCAAATCCTCTTTCAACATTTTCAACTTTTTAGCAATCTCTATGTTCCATTTGCGCAAATCCTCTTTCAACATTTTCAACTTTTTAGCAAGGACAAAGCTCGGCTTACCTATCACCGTGTAATTATTCCAGCATTCACCCACCTTTTCCGTGAAACCCTCGGTCAACAACCACATATTCTCAAATCTAAAAGGCGTGCGTCCTTGTCGAATACCTCCACTATCCAACAAGATAGGCATGTGATTCGAAATAGGCCTAGGTAAAGAAAGCTGAGCCACATCCGAAAAATGCTCTTCCCAAGAAGTAGAGAACAAGGACCTATCAATGCGAGACATGCACCTATTCCCATTAGCTCCATACCACGTAAAGTTACTCCCACATCAACCAACCCCAAATCATTGATAAAATCTGAAAATCTTCTCATGTTACGAGTAATTGCATTACTTCCCGAACTATTTTCCATTGTAACACAGCGCAAATATTTTCTAGGAAGGGTCCAGGGACATGTATTTGTCATCTTACTCTCATTTCTTTAACTCCGTGCAGGCGAATTCTCCGAGTTACATGACCAGTTTGAGACAAGTTTTTCCAAACATTCAGCAAATTGATTCTCAAGTATTTTCTTAAAAGTTGCCATTGGCGGAGTTTGAATGTGTTCAAAGTGGGAAACTGTGTGCCGGAAAGTTTTTGCCTAAATAATGGCACCATTTCTTCTTGTCCTGTATTATAAGTGCAGGCAATTAGATGTTGCATCGGATATTTATCTTACTAATATGTTTTCATGGAAGATGACCTTCTGTGAAGCTCAAGGTCGGAAGGTTACCTGGAGCTGCCAAGTATAGGGTGTTCCTTTTCACCTTTTATTTTTCAGTAATGAAGATTTTTTTCCTGTCACTAGAGACCTGCTTTCAAACAATTTTGGTGTATTGGCTGGTACAGATGTCCATGCAAACTCTCAATCCCAATGTAATTCACTTGTTTATGTGCACTGAAATATTTGTTAGAAACTTAAGAGAGGCAAAGATACGTGCATTCGACTCTCTCTCTCTCGATGGGGTTTGTGTTAGTTTCAACAATTGTCTTTGTGTTAGTTTCAACGATTGTCTGGGAACTGGAGGGTAAAGATGGTTTACTTTGCATGATAATTAGGTCGTCTGTGGCCTCTGACCTTGATAAGGGGATTAGTGATTCGCTCGAGAGGTATGATTTGCTTACTCCATGGTTGAGGCTGGCTTCTTCCCACGAGTTTCTTCTAATTCCAAAGCATCCAGGAAGCAATGCCAGTGAAATTTGTCATTAAGGTTGGACTAGATTGGACTGGGGAAGTGGTAAGAAGTTAATGGGGTACTTGAATTTGATGCAGCAATGGAATAATTCGAGAGGCATGCTTTTGATCTGACAAATGGCCAAAAATATTGACAGAAGCCCACTGAGAAAGAAAATGTATAACAGCACCAAACAAAAGGGCAAGCCTAGTTACAGTTTACTGTATGGGGTGATGTGTGTCGCTCACCCGACAACAGATACCAACTTTTTACCAGCCATGCAATCGGAGTCCGCAAATCGGGTATAACAGAGGAGTGAACTTTCGAGCTTGATAGATGAATGTCAATGGTATGGGCAGTGCCAGTGACGGCTCCTGAAATTCTCGCGAATGTGTTCAGAATTTTCTACTACGGTCCTCTAGAAAATTCTACTAATATCAACACTATAAAAAAAAAAAAAAAAGTATTTAACTTATTACAATTGCCCTCAACTTTTCATATCTTGAAACCGTTGCATAATAGCAATAGCATCAATGGTATCAAATACATCACTCTTAATATAAGTAACCAAACAATCGTTCATCCGCTGATCTCCCATTCAATTGCACAGATTGCTCTTTATGTATTTCATGGCTGAAAAACTACTTTTAAATGTTGCAGTAGCAACAGGAAGAGTCAATACCAATGCCATAAGGCGATAGACCAATCTATATATGACATGCTTATTTGTCTCCACTAACTTCGCAGTAAGATCACCTATCCCCTTTAGCTCTGAATTTTTTTCGTTGGTTCTCATGTTGGAGTTGAATGTCTAATGCCATTGTCCACTTCAGAAAAGTCAGATGAGTAGAGCTCTGTAAGATGGGTCAACATTTTCCAATCAGAAGCAGAAAATAAATTTCTAGGATTCAAACAAGCCATACAAAGTAGCAACTCCGTGTTCTCCTCCGTGAAATGATTGTTTTGCTCTTGAAGTTGCATGTCTAAGATTGTTTAGCTCTTGTGGGCTTATTTATTGGGTTGGGTGTTTACATTTTTTTCGATTGGGTGTTCAAATATTTTGGGTAGGGTGTTCAAACATTTTGGTTAGGGTGTTACATGTATTTACTTTTTTTTTCTTTTCTTTTTCTAGGGTGTTTGAGTGACCACCCTCAGTTCAAGGTGGAGCCGCCTCTGGGCAGTGCGTTGTGTTGATCTTTGGTCAGAAGTACCCTTGTTAGAATGAAAACCTGCCTTAGCGGCCAAGTACCATCACTCCATCAGCAGATTGTTCGGCCAAAGCCTGCAATCAGCCTGCAAGTTAAGGGCATCTCCACTAATATTGTTAAAAGGCAAAAGTTAATTTAGTAAGAACTAGACCAGTTAACAGACCTTTTCCTTTCTTTCTGTCTTAATAGTGTAATTTGTAAAAAGTTAATTGGGTCTAATGTTATGACATGATTACCTGTCACTTCATTGTTTGCCGGTTTTAGGCCGATTATTTTGATTAATAATATTCTTCTACCTCTTTACCTATAAAAAAGTGGACCACACCTTAAACAATTGTTTCTCTACATCCTTTGCTCTGTTATGGATGGGAGAGGAGAGAGAGATGAAGTGGGAAGAAAGAGAAAAAGGATGACCCCACCTGTGTACTTTTATGTGCATATGTACTCGTACTTGTGTAATTTTTTACACGTTAATAACACTCTAACAAAATCATTGGAGCAATCATTAGCTTAACAATAAATTTTTCTATAAGAACACAAAAAATGCAACCCACTTTTTACGTTCTTGTTTCATATAACACCATATTTTTAACTCAACAATTGGAGATGCCCTAACCATTGTCTCAACCCTCCCTGACCGCTGCTTGTTATGTGATTCATTTTAAGGACTAATAAACTAACAGTGTTTGTCTAATCCCACCGAAGCAATCTGAAATTCAGATAATCATGATGAATTAGAAGTCGACCGTCCGTTTTTATCCGTGGAAGCTCAGCTGTGTGTCATGCCATATGGGTCCGCAATATGCTGAATCAATTGGGAATTTCTCAAGAAAACCCCACGGAGATCTATGTCGATAACCGCTCTGCAATCACACTAGCAAAGAACCCGGTGCATCACGAAAGGAGCAAGCATATTGACACGCGCTACCATTTCATCAGAGAGCACGTGAAAGCAAAAGAAGTGGAGCTAGTTTCTTGCAGGACCTATGACCAAGCTGCTGATATTTTTACCAAGCCCCTCAAGCATGATGCCTTCATCAAGATGAAGACAATGATTGGAATGCAGAATCCTCGGGACTCAAGTTTAAGGGGGATGAAGAAAAAAGGTAAACTTGATAAACTTGTGCAAGTGGGGTTCTCACTTCTCAGCAGCCCTAAACAAAAACGTGGCTACTATTCAAATATCAGGCTGACGACTTTTTCTACTTACGTGATTGTATTTGTGATTCGCTCATAAATAAGAGCTTATCTTGTATTTGTCCTTTTATCTTGCACACGTTTGTAATTCAGATTGTAAAAGCATCAAATGTGGAGTAAGAGAAATACATCAATAAAAGTGAGTGTTTGTTCAATTCTCTTTGTGAGTTTCATACAGTAAAAGTGTGTGATATATATATACTCCTCCACCCAACAAAAGGAACGACATGCTTAAAGGCAGAAGGCAATTTCATCCATAAAGGCAAAATATGACCAAGAGACTCTTCGTTCTTTATATAGAAGGTTTAGATTACAGAAGGGAACAAACAAAACACATTTCTTGTGTTACACGACACTTGGCTGAAGTACCAAATCCATGTATAGAACTCACAAGTTCATTAACTTATTTCTAATGGATATTTGGACTCTAACACGCAAGATAATGAATAAAGAAAAATGGTTAGATCCTTGCTTTGCTAAGAATTGGGAAAGATAGCTCTAGCAGCTTGATAGGTAAACTAAGGGACATACCTAGTTATCATGTGCAGGACGACTGTAACCTGATGATGCCCAAGTTCATGAACCGCAGAATACATGAATAGCATGAGCACATGAAACTCAGAAAGAACCTTGTAAGATGCCTCACAAGCCCTTAATGATGGACAACCCAAAATATAAAGGAAAATTGGCACCAAGTCCAAGCGCTTTTTCCTTAACTTAATAGGTCCCTCTACATTTAACATGAAGAACACCATGTGAATGAACATTACACATGTCAGAGGGATGCTCAAGCAACCACCAAATTAACAAACTAAATGGCCACAAAGTACCCAAATCTTTGTTTATCGATGCTCATTTTCCAAAAGGAAAAAACACAAATAACAAGAAGGCACAAGAGGAAAAGATGGCTGGAAAGCGAGATCACACGGCAAGGGATTTTTCCAACAAGGTAGGGAGATGCAAATACAAAATCGCCTAATTGTTTTTCATAGTATCAATTTATTTTGTGTTCTTACTTTTTTAAGTTATACCCATCAGTTAAAATCCAGATAATGTCTTTTGCACATTAACTGACGGATGGATTTCAAAATGTAAGCTACAAGGAAATTCAAAATCAAGCAGCATAAAGCAAAACATTTGAAGTATTTTCACTTTCACATCATTATGTAGAAATTTCCGAAAATGCCCCACGGCAAATTTCACTGTCTACTAGCCGAAGCCCATCTTAAGTCAAGGCAAAGCTCCATATTAAAACTGGCCACACGTAGGCTTTGGAGGCAAAACCCTGGAGTTTCCTTTTCCCACCATTTAAGAGCTCAAATGTGCACACACTCATACAGTGGTGGAGTGAGATGAAGACCAGTGTGGGCACGGGCCCACATTGGCTTGGAGTTTTTGTTATAATTTTTTGAATGAACAGTAGTATCGTTAGTAACCTAAACCAAACCAAACCAAACCAAATCAAGTCTTATGTCCCAATTACTTGGTGTCGGCTACATGAATTATTTTTCTCCATTGAGCTCTAACAATGAAAAATAACTATGTGTTTCTAGGACACCGTTACATATTGCCTTAACACCCTTACCTATCATATGTACATGTGAGGATCAAATCTAAATATATGATTTCACCTAAATATGTGACGAAAAGGATGTTAAAGGCACCACGTTAACAGTGCTCCACGACCACTAAATAATTAGTACTAACGTATGACCAAGCTTCATTCACTCAACTTTAACCTCCAAACTATCACGTGTTTATGCAATCATAATTACTATCTAGTTTCAAAACGTACATAAAGTCGTGCTCTTTCAAAATGTATTGTAAGTACTCTCCTAAATTTATTATCAACAACTTGTACATGAAAAATTACTTATTTTAGACGTGAAAATGAAAATGAGTACGGAAATTATAAATTTGTTTGAAACATATGATTTTTTTTTCTTCGTAGCTATTTTAAGATAATGTGGAAACAAAAACCCTTTTTTTTTTTTTTTTAAAACAAGGATCTTGAAGAAATCGTTTAAACAAAAATTAATTATGTGTTTTAGATTCATAAATATATATAGATTATTGTGGGTTTTAAAAAAAAAACATGTGTTAGATTTTGTGCCCACACTGATAAGAGGTTTATCGCTACGCCACTGCATCATATGGATATAAACATACGCACACATATATGCGACTTACGATGAACTTCATATTACTCTATTCAAGTTCTTATGTATCTATTGTACCATCATATTTTGTCCATTATCTCGAGTGTAATATATTGGAATAGACCTTTATAATGCGTCGGTCCGAAATAAAAATGCTCAATGGGTCATTTTATGCGAGTCATAACTTTATCCTCCCAACAGATTTTACTGCAAAAATTTAATACATTCGATTTTGAAGTAGGCTTGTGCTGCATACCTTCAGAATAATTTGGAGTCACTGCCAAAAAATTGTTACTGGGGCTAATTTTTGGGAGGTCCATTATAGGAATTTACTAAAGTCTTGGATCCACTATGTATTATCTTAAGGTCTACAGACAGCTCCGCATCCCAAATTACAAAATTATCCCCACTTTAAAATACTCCCTGTAATCAAAATACACCAGAGGAAGAGAGAGAGAGAGAGAGAGAGATCTATTCTGTTCATCTCAGCCGTTGCCTCGCCGCATGAGAGGTGCCGCCGGAGATGGGGACTAGGTTCGATGGGGTAGTTCTACAGCAAGACCATCCCCTCGGTCGTCGGCCAAGAGGCG
>JAXBDA010005579.1:0-23927 GCA_036023075.1 Gaultheria prostrata
TAAAACATGTTTTTAAGGGCCCCCGCGAGAAATCATCAAAAAAAAATACCGGGAAGGGCTTGATCCTAACAGTTTTTCACAAAACTGTAAAAGTACAGTTTTTGTGAAAAACTGCTCGGATCAAGGTCTTCCTGGTATTTTTTTTTGATGATTTCTCGCGGGGCCCTTAAAAACACGTTTTAAACACATTGGACGGTTCGGATTTTGTAAAAACAATTTTTTAAAACCTTCAAAACACCCAAAAGCTTCCAGTCAGGGATCCCTGACTGGAAGCTAGCCGTATATATATATAGCAAAAGGTTTATTAATGAAAACTTGACAAAGGGTACATCAAGTTGGGGGGAGAGGAAAAAATTGGCCACGTTAATTTTTACTGGTCTATAAGGAAAAAATTGGTCATGTTTGATCCAGCAATCATTTCTTTTCTTTGGTTTACAGTTTCAATCTCTGAAACATCGACCTTAATTAAACTTGACATTTTACAACTACTCTCAAAATGTCAATACTTGTATTGCCACTTTCAGGGTCGACATGCTCTGGTTTATGATATACGTACAGCAAAGGAGACCTGGGAGTGGGTTAATCTTAATGAGGCAAGTCTCAATCATTATTTCGTGTAGTTAATACGGTTCTTGTAGCTACTTATCTGCAGCAATGTGTTCCATATTGTTGTAATTACCTTCAAATCTTTAAGAAAAACATGTATGAAACTACTACTCGCTAGTTGAGATGTTCTGGGTGGATATTCTGCACAACTTTGATTACTTTAGGTATTCACTTACGATTCTCTCGCTGTGGTTTCTGATTTCTAACTTCCTTCGGAAGTGCATAAATTTTGACCTCAAGTTGATTAAGGTCAGCTCTAAAACCAGCCCAACTTCTTCTCGGTTCTAATTTTAACAAAAAGTCGACAGTATGGAGCAATCTTCAAATCATGGTTTTTAATGCATCCAGTTTGGAAGCTTTGAATCAATTCAACGTACATGTGTTTGTGTTCTCTGTTACGCCATTAGTGAGGATACCCAAATGAATTAGTTGATAATGAGTGCTATTGCACAGCCCCACACAAGTGGTGTGATCATTCCTCATGATTTCTCGTGACCAAATGTGGTGGAAATTTACAATAGCTGTCACAATTTGTGTAGTTACCAATGTTTGTAAAGGTTTAATCAAGGGAGAGAGAATAGCTTTGCATGAGGTGGTTCCTTTATTGCTGAGTTTTTTTTTTTTAGGCCTTTATAAGGATCACAAAGTGTGGCATTGTTCCATTATCATGGCTCGACAACTAAGGTGATGTGTTTAGTTGTTTTCTGGCTTGTGCATAAAATGCACTTCGAGGCACCAGACTGTTGTCTGCATCTCGGATGTTTGAAAGAGGTTTTGTTTGTTATTCTAGTCTGCTTTTCAAAAAATATCTTGTTCTTTCTTTGTTGTAAACCCAAGATCAAGGGATTCAAAGTTCCAGGGTAGTTAGGGTTAAGCCCACTTCCTAATTTCCCGAAATTTGTTTAGGATATTCCCAAGAATTTGTGGGTCATAGAAGAAACTTGCGGATAATTGCAGCTCTTTTGTGTACCAGGTAGGAAAGCAAGGGAAAATACAGTGCAAGGGGTATTCCCTTGATTAATTAACATGGAAAGCTGGGAAAACAGAAAATAGGAGGGAAGCAAGGAGTGATATGATTTTCAATGCACTCTCTTGATGCAGTCATTGTTTTGTAACTTTTAGTTTTTAGGTTTAGTTAAGACTCACGTTTTGTGAGGGAAACCATTTTTCATTTCCCTTTCTTCCGTCCATTGGATGAACCAAACAGGGCCAGTGGAACTTTTCAGAAGTACGAGGGTAACATAGGCTCGGGGATAATGCTACCACTTTTTTTAATTACTTTCGTGGTTATGAACGTACTTCTTGAAAATGTGGGCACTGGAGCCAATCCAAAAAGGGTGAAATTAGCAATTTAGCACTACTTGGTGAGATAAGGTTATCTGCGTAGGCAAAGATTTTACATTTTTCGTTGATTGTACCTAAACTTGCATATAAGTTCACAATAAGGCTTCGATGCTTTATGTTTAGTGTTGTCAACGTTCTCTCTTAAGTTGGTCTGCCAAGTGCTAGTTTGATTGTGAACCTGGCAGTAGCTTTCACGTTCCCCTGTGCCAATATGCTTCCTCTGCCCCTTGTAGTAGTCATGAGACAAAGTGACGAACATTCTTGAAAATATTTCTAGTGAATACCGACTGCTTTGGCTGGCACTAGTTTTATGTTTCTTCTGTCGAAAAATTTGGCTTCCATTTCCAAATGGAAGGATTGTTTGGAGAAGATATTGGCTCTTGCCACTGCATTAATTTGATGATATGAAGAAATTCCATCTTGCCATTTTAAGCATGTTAATTTGTAAATCACGACACTTTACTGTGAATCCATGGTAAATTATTTTGGTCTCTGTCTCTCTCAGTTTTAGGGGGAGTAAATCAAGCTAAAGAGAGCATAGTTTCTTGATTATGTATGTTTTTGCTGCTTGACCTAATGAAGAAACTTTTAAACAATACTAGGAAGTTTCCATTTTGATTTATGAAGTTTTTCACTTTGGTAATCCATGCTAGTGTTGTGGAAATTATGTCGGTCTGATTACGTATTGACTCTTGTAAGGTACTGTGGACGAAAAATATTTGGTCACTTTGGTATTCCTGTAGCAGATCTTCTATTTGCATCCCCGTGTTTAATTTTTGGTATTGTTTGAGGACTAGTGGCGCTTCATATAATTTTGTGAATCAGATAATATCAAAATGTTGAGGGTTGTTTCTCTTTTGTCTTTACTAATGGCAGATTTCACCCGAGGATATTCGTTGGGTTGGTGATGATCCAGGAATTCCTCACAGAGGAGTGAAAAACTCATTGAGCCTTGGTGTTACTCCACGTGCTGGAAGAGGTAGAGGGGCAGCAAAGGAATTGCCTCAGTTACAAAATGGGGTAGGAAAGGTTTCAGATGAAATTGAAATACTTCACACCGAAACTTTATTAAAGGAGGTATATTTTGTGTATCTTGGGCCAACTCTATTTGTTTTATTTATTCGTTTTAGATTTAGTCTATATAAACTATAAAGGGACTTAAACTACAAAAATAGTATCCAGCAAAAGCATATATATATATATATATTCAAGCGTGGTTTTTTAGGCATTGTGGGACATACATAAATGAAATTCATACAATTTGTTCCTGTTTGCTTGCTTGAATAAATGGTGAAAGACAAAAGGATATGTAATCCCTTCAGTGTAGTATTGATTGGATTAATACTACCACACCTCCCTAGGTAAGTACCTCCCAAGGTAAGTTTTTGGGGGTACTTGATTTCCAACTGATAATTGTTCCTGGCCTCAAAAGTTGGAACCAAACGTAGCATGCGGTTTCATTGGAAGTTAACACTGATACTTAAAATCTAATCAAAACAAACAGTCGTCAAGTTTCTTGACTATTCTCGTGGGGGTTGAGGTTTCCTTTGGTACCTTTTGACATTGGCAGGTGGAGAAATTATTTGGTGCAAGTCAGCCTGATATTCATGAAATTGAAAAGGCGAAGAAGATGCTTAAGGTATGAACTGAGATGCCTCCTTCAAAAAGTTCCATCTTTTTCATTTGCACTTGGGGTTTTACTATAATTTTACAATGCAGGAACATGAACAAGCACTAATCGATGTGATTGAAAAGCTTGCAGATGCCTCCGACAGTGAAAGTGGTAATAAAAACACGTGTAGATAAACAGAAATCCATGTATAAATTTTAGGAATTTGTTGGGTAAGAAGTCTAGGACTGACAGAAAGATTGTTGGTGATGATAGAAATCACATTTACATAACTTTTTCTTCCTTTTTTCGTTTCTTGCCATTTTTTTTTTTTTTTTTTTTTTAACGGCTTTCTTGCCAAATATTTGATACCAACATTATACAAGATCTGATGACATGACTGTACTTTAGTGGAACAGTTGATTGAATTAAAACAGGCTCCTAACCTTACCCTTTGTTGTCACTGAAAAGATTTTGTTGATCTCTCTTTATGTATTGACAAACCATGGGACTTAATGCCATTGCCTTTTCCTTTTCTCAGTTGCAATGTGAAATTGTAATTAATCTGTAAGAGTTATAATTTCTCCTTTCCATTTCTCATTTTCTTTGTTTCAAATTCAGATGGGGAGCCACAAATCTCACATGGACAACCAATGAATGGAGGAGGATGGAGAAGCATGCACTACACTGAAATCCAGTCCTGAGTTCGAGGCCGAGTTGGATAGATCCGATGGTTTAGGAGTTGCATTAGCATGGCGAACAGAGATGTGATTTTTATTTTTATTTTTTCCTTTGTAAGTAACTGATCTGAATGTCTTTATGCCCCAGTTAGAAGGATAGACATTGCTATAAAAATCTGTTCGACATTCCTTCATATGTAGCTCTGAAGTTGCACTTCCCTGTCTTCTTTTAACTAGTTTGATTTGCCACCAACATTGAATGAAATCACATTTCTGCAATTCAAACAAACATACAAAAGAATTCACAGCAAACTTCCTAGTTTGTGCCCACACAAAGATGCAAGATAAAACAGACTAACCGAAAGCTCCCCATCTTCGAACTCCAAACACCCGCATGACCCCAAGATCAACATTACACGTTTGATCTGAAACACTCATGATTAGACACTTACACAAAGCGGGACTCGTGTCTCCACCTACTTGAGACCTATGCCTCCTTGGAAGAAAGATGAGAAGACTTTGAGTCCGCCTTCACCAGACGAGGTCAGATGTCACTCACCATCTCTCATGCCCAATACAAAGTTCAACACCCAGGACTTGTGCGGTTGTTCATTCATCCGAATGTTGATCAAGAGCACCTTGGCTAGCCAGATTAGACAATGACTCAATGAATTGAACAATCAGATCGACCATCTGATCATCGTAATCTGGTCCTTCCATTTGGAAATGGCTTACTCCTTCGAGAAGATGAGTTTCAGCACGACCAGCTGCAGATTTCAATTTGTTTTGCAACTGCTTAACACTAGTGAATCCATCTCGAGTGCCCATAACAAAAAGCTTTGGTTTCGGAGATTGTAGAATGGCTTTGTGGTGTCCTCCAAAGAGAATGGAGGCAGTGAGACCGAAAGGATAACCCAAACTCACATAACCCAAGACTTCTTCTACCTGATCAACTGCTGAGCCAGCAATTGGAGCACCTGGGAAGGGAAAAAGAAAACATTTAGACAGCCTTGTATAGTACTGTATTATCAAGTTCAAATCGATGACAAATTGGAACCAGCGTACAAACTGATACAATGCGCAAGTAGAAGAAAATACTCGTTGACCCTGAAGAACATGAGATCACGTCATGCATATTAGGTAAGTATATACGTCATCGGACGGCTTCCACAAGTATGTTCTCGTTCTAGTGCATATCAAACATGAAGCCATCAATGCCATCTTGTAATTCGGAAGGTTACAAAAAAGCGTATGTCTTAAAGCTAATGGAAATCATGGAGGGAAACCTAAAGTCATAATCATAATCACCAATTGGAAACATCGGAAACAAATTGACACTGCAAGTAATTTGGAACACAGCATGTGTTTCACAAGCACTAAATACCAATCAAGAAATATTGATCAAACATCTACACAACCAGTGGGAAGATCCCCAATTATGACTTTATGTAACAGGAGAGAAATTAGATATCACAACCAAACCAAGTTGTTAAGTAGAAAGAATTGTCGATTTCAGAGTACAAAGAGTTTTACCTCCCAAAGATCTGACAAATCACTTTCACCAATTGCACATGCGACACAAGTTTCCAAGATATTTGGACAACTAAAAAGTTGAGGCAATACTTTGGCACTGGGCATTTAGCATTGACAAGCAACATTCAGTGTCCAGGCATGAGATTTTGGTTTGCTCCCCTTTTTCCTTCAGCTATGTTCCCGATAATTCCAACTTCTACTCGTAAGCTAACAGTTATCTATACAGAGGTTCTACATAACAACAAAGACTAAAGAGAGTTGAATTGTTCAATATACTCCCTGAGCACATTTCACTACATGCAACACAACATCGTAAAACAAGCTGATTGAATGCACATGTGCAGTGGACGACACATAGTACGTTTCTAAGACAATTCAGTCAAAAGTAAGGCAAAAGTGTGTGCAAATATTCCTGCAACTTTTTAACTTGGCTAATATGACCAAGCTCAGCATTCTACCTCCTGAAGAACCTAGTGAAAAACCTAAGAGAACATATACACAAACACTGTCAGAAGATTAACGATCACTAGCTTCCCCACCCACGTCTAGAGGTTCAAACCACGAATTACAAGAATGCCAGGGCACACATAAGCAATGGATAAAAGAGTCGATGAGCTCACTCAAGGAACAAGGGCTCAATCAATCAGTAATCAAGCTGTACCAGATTTGAAGGTTTTTATCCTACTGTATATGTTATCCAAAAAAGAGTTCGTAGAACCAACCCCACTCCCACACATGCACACACTCAAACAGACACAAAAACAGAACAAAAGAAGGGTAGACAGCTATCAAAACACAATCCCAACTTCCTCCTTACATTAACCATTAGCCACACAACATCACTGTCCATATCGGCCAAATGGAAGTTGATATATTCTAACAAAAGAGACTTCATCAAATCAAACTTTAAATCCAGGAAAAAATGTACACAACAAACGGCATACACCAGACAGTACACCGATCCCACAAAACAAACTTGGAGCCTGATACGAAAGTATTGTGAATGTATCTTCGTGTATCTTCTATTTAAGGCATGGATTAGGCGTATCTTGATACTCGATTTATGGCATAGATTAGGCGTAATCATATCTCTTTGTAATCTCCTATTTTAGGTATAGATTTCTAAGTTCTCTATTTAAGCTTGAGATTAGCATTATAAGTTTACTAGAGGCTGGGCCAATTGCGATGAGTGTGCAAGTCGAATTTAGACAAAAATCATGCACAAAAGCATCTGGCTTATCGTTTGATCTCATGTGCTTTACATTATCTCTTCTTTTTTTTAGAAATAAACAACAGTACAACAATAGCTTTTTCAGCTTATCATTTGATCTTTTGTGCCTTTTGTGCATTTTCTTTTATCAAAATTCGACTTGCACACGCGAAATTTTTTGATGAAATATAAACAATATTTCTGATAACTATTGACATTACTCTCTTGCGGCCTGACCCCAAGAATCGAATCGAACACCGGTCAATAATGTAGGAACAAACCCACCAACCAGCCTGACCAATCGTTGAGACTAATTATTTGCTTGTTTCTAGTACCTATGATTTAGGGGGCCGAACGCTTTTCGTGGTCAGTGTTTTTCTTCAATCTTGAAACGTGTGCAAGTTATTTTTTGTTGCCGGTTAAAAAAAAGATTTTGTTCAACTACGAAAAATAACTTTTTTCTTGGTCAGTGTTTTTCTTTAATCTTGAAATTGGGCGCACGCGATGGGTGTGCAAGTTATTTTTTTGTTGCCGATAAAAAAGAGTTAATTTTTGTTCAAGTAAAAAAATAACTTCTGATTCTTGTTAAATCTTATGGTTTTGACAAAGAAACAAAACAAATTGAAATCTACGAAAAAAGCTTAGATTACGCATAATCATATCTCTTCATAATCTTCTATTTTAGGTATAGATTTCTAGGTTTTCTCTATTTAAGCTTGTGATTAGCATTGTAACTTTATGATCAGTAATACATCAGTTTTATTCTCTCCTTTATTTTGTCGTAAGTATCACATATCAAACTAAAGAAAACAAGTAATCTGATTTCAGAAAACTAATCCTAAAGAGCGGGATTTTCAAAGATGTGGCCTGGGAGGCACCATCAAACGTTGAACAATTGCATGAGTCCATCCATTATTTGATCAACTAAGAGTAATCACCAAAGCAAAGCCGAACAAGCAATTTTACACCAATGATTCTCCATACAACCCGCAAGTATGAACAGAAAGTTCAACACAAGGTTATTCCTACAAGGAAAATCATTGAAGAATAAACAATTCTTGAAGAGAAGACTGACAAAATTCAGTCAGCGGTAGTCCCTGAAAGAGTACATCTCAATGTATGACTCCAGACATACATTAAACCAACTCCCAGAAGCTAGGTTCCAGTGCCTCACATGTTTCACATCTAACCTTAACAACCATGTCAAAACCTTCATAGCTCGGATCGATCATAGCTGGAGGATTAATAATCAAATTCACCCAAAAAGAAATACAGTCCCTGACTCCCTGTCATCCCCATTTCTAACTCAAAAAAGAAACCACATAAAGAACCCCACCAAAAGGATCCCACACAGTAGAAAAGTTCCACACACCGATTTCAACAGCATGTGTTCACATAGACAAATATTTGCATAAGGTACGTAGATTTCATGGATCATCACTCCAAATCTGAAAATTGACTGGAATTTTCAAACAACCAGTACAGCCCCTACAAGCCCGCTTGGATAGAGGTGAATTCCATGAGGGGATGTAGTGTTCAGTTTAATATAGGCTACAGTGGTCTTTTGAATGTTCAGTTTTAACATAAATACAGGAGGATTAGTACAAGTGTCCAGCAACCATTTGAGATAGCATAAATGATATCATTGGAATACTTGTACAACTACAATCACAAATCACTCTTACTCAGTAACCATTTAAAGTCCATAACAAGCTCAATGTCAAAATGTATATATACACTACCAAATCTAAATTCCAGCAATTCTTACTGAAACGTAATGTCAAATTCCTTCATTTTATAATTCGCCATCGACCCAAACAGATCCTAAAAGAACCCACCCGCACACTCCTATTGCTCTTCGAATCTCAAATCCAATAAATCACTTGTTCGCATAAGTAAAAGAGGTGAGAAAAGGACAAGAAATGAATTGGTTGATTTTCAGTCTATTTGGAACATGTGAAAAAGAAGGGAAGGGAAGAGAAAATTGTTATTAACGAACAAGTGCAAGGAAAATGTGGAAAAAAAAATTACAATGCTCAATTCTTTGTTTTGCTAAATTTCTTCTGGCTTTCTTCTCAAACCAGACAAGGGAAGAAAAAGCTTTTTAATTTTCCCTTATTTTCCCCAGAATCCAAACAAACCCAAATTCATTTCTCACCAAATCTCACCACCACAACCCTTTTTTACCTCACCCTCTTCTCACAGAAAGAGCCTTTCATCATCGAAAAGGAAACAAAAGAAAGAAGAAGAAGAAAAACAGAACAAAAAGAAGAAATTAAAGAGTACCTGCAGAGGAACCCACCAACAAAATCCGACTCACGCTGAAATTCTGGGCGACCCATTTACAAACAGAAACGACGTCGCGTACTTCGGAGGATCCGGTGAGAGAAGGCCTACCGGAGGATTTACCGACGCCCCTCATGTCGAAGGTAACGGCGAGGAATCCTCTGTGAGCGAGTCCACGCGCGATCCCCCTCATCAGCCCTTGACATCCGCCGAGTACCGAGTAAGGATGGACGAGCACGATTGCCAAATTGGTTTTTTCGTCTGATTGTGGTGGCTGTTCTGGGTTTGGGTTTTCCTCCTCTACCTCTTGTGGTGGTTGTGGTGTGAAGATGCGAGCGTCGAGTTTGATTCCTTCGGCTGTCTCGATTGTTTGGGTTTCTCTCGACATTATTGGTACGGTGGAGGAGTTTTGGAGAAAGAGAGAGAGATGGGTATGGATTTGGCGTTTTGAGGTGTTGAAGAAGGATGGAGGAGCTTAGTTGTTTCACCACTCGCGAGCAAATACGGAGTGAGTAATACTTGCGACCTCTGTGCAAACAAACCGAGCCGAGTTTCTGAGTGTTCAAGTTTGGAATAAACGAGTCTCTATAAATGAGGCTCGGTTACAAAAATACTCATTAATTACATTGAACACCCAATAAACTAGACATAAAATCCACAATCACTAGTATAACTCAATCCAACTAATGAACTAATAGCCTTATTAAGAAGAGAAATAACAATCACAAACAGACGGGGAGATTCGAACTTCTGACTTACTAGTGAGATGTAGGGGTCTTTGCCTATTGAACTTGTCCCTGTTAGTTATATTGAATAAGTTAGTTACGAGTAAATTTTTTTAAAATGGACAATTTTTCTAAAACTTATTCAATTTATACCAATATGGCAAAGGAGCTTTCCAAAGTTGAAGTTGATCAAAATGTAAGAAGATTGATATTTAAGTGATATCTTGATTTTTTTTTACTGTAATTATTACTATTTTTTACATTATATGGAGTATATGTTGAGTATTTCAATTTTCTAGATTCATTATCATTTACTATTTTTTGCTCGTAAAAGTACATAAAGGGTCCAAATATTGAAGTTCACTTCAATCCCGAAATGTCGGCGACCGCCCTGCCAACACACCCTCCATTTTCACAGATTCGTATGTTTATATATTTAATCTTGAGCCACACGTAAATTAGTAGTTGAGGGGCAGAACTAAACACTACATAATCGTGTTCCAAAAGCATTTAGTACTAATATTGCCTTCAACCACTTGTCACTTCTCGTCAGCATCATGGATGGTTGCAACTTGCAAGAGCATCGGCATTTGACCTTTTGAAGAGCATTTATAAATCGCAAGTGGAGTTAGCTTATGCGATAGAACTCTTCGATGTCACATACTGTATTTCGGAATCAAGTCTTATTCATTCCTTCTCATATAATAGATTAGAAATGACGAATGGAAAAAAAAAAAAACATTTATGAATCAATTTTTTTCTGATAATGTCAAATGACAAAAAAAATCCTCATCTTTCCACTCCATGTGAATTCTTTAGGGAATGAGTTACATAAAACACACCCTCTCTACGTGCGGCTCCTTTATAGAGTGCGTTAGAGAGGGAGTTAAATGGGATGACAAAAGCTGTCAGGAGGAGAGAGAGAGAGATATATAAATATATATATATATATATATTTTTTCATTCTCTACCAAATTGCACAGCAACCCATGAACAGCACTTGCTGTGAACCATTTGAGCAACGAACGGTCCCGGATAACGCACAGCACCTGCTGTGCATGGGGCTGCACAAAGCAACCCCAAATCCAAACAATTTGAACTCTACTTTTAATACTTTGCATCACATAGCAAACCTTTTTAGAAGTTCCAAATGGGGATGCTCCGTAGGGACTTATAGTCAATTGTGGCCCGTTTACCTCTTTAAAATTTTCGTTGTTGTTACAAGTTTGAAACAAACTTATTTATTTTGATTCGGCCAAAATTGATAT
Organism: Gaultheria prostrata; assembly: GCA_036023075.1. Taxonomy (NCBI): domain Eukaryota; kingdom Viridiplantae; phylum Streptophyta; class Magnoliopsida; order Ericales; family Ericaceae; genus Gaultheria; species Gaultheria prostrata. The sequence continues at coordinate 11,262 of JAXBDA010005579.1, forward strand.
GTGTCTCAAGGATGCATAAAATTGCTTCAAGCATTATATCCGTATAAGGTATCAATTGTAGCTATGTAAATTGTAAAATAAAAAAACCGTCCCGCAATGCAAAATTAAATGAGAAAAAAATGGACGAATAATAACTTTTGCTTGTTTATGGTAAAGAGAAAGAAAACATATGTAATAGCCTACCAAATAAATGGACTATTTATTTCAAGATGTGAAACGATTTCAAGGATTGTTGTTATCAAAATTATAGATTGTCAATGAATATTTAAAAATTTGCATCTATTCTCTTTATATTCACCCATTATTACAAAGAATAAATGTCATATTTCCCTATCTTGATCCTATTAGCTAAGATTTATGGCTCCGAGTGTGAAGAGAATATTCCACCCATCGCTGCACATGACTTGACCGTCTGCCTGACTGCCACCACCGACCATCAAATCACCATCCAACACCATCATTCTCCCTATCCACTTTTTCTCCACACACCGCACTTCTCCCACCCCTGAGACACCATCACGAATTCACGATTGAAACCAACCATGATTATTGTGATTGTAATTTGCTACCCTCAATGTTTTTTTATTGCAGAGTAGTTTATTGCCCCAATCAATATTGTAATTTTGGTTTCTAATGTACCCAATTATGTTAGGTTTGGTGCCGTTGAGGTTGTTGAAGTGGGCCAACTTTTGTGTAAAGAACCTGCCGAATTTTGATACGAGTAAATTGTTGGAAATATTAGTTAGAATTTCTGTATACATATATAATTGGAAATAACGACACAACAAATAAATAATATGACGATACTACAAATATGAAATAAGAGAGATTACGAAAACTTATGTTGATTGAGACACGCGTAAAGTGCTCTCCTAAGAGAAGATATGTCTCCGCTTGCACCGAGTTGTGTGACATCTCACTCCCAAGATACAACAATCATCCACATAAGCTTTGTGTGCAGCTAAAGCTTTCCACACGAATCAAGAATCGCCCGTATGCTCAAAATAATAAAACTTATATCTCAACGAATCTCTATATATATGTGTGCTACATATAGCTCAAAAGTTTGATAAAATATTTTCTGCAAAAAAACTCTTTTCATCTTGTGGCCTAGCCACCTTTATATCGGCAAACTAACCTCATTGCAATTATTTATTGCATATAATAGGCACTTAAATACAAAATATAATATTAGAGAGTTACTATTATTAATATCCAATAACCACCAATTTATTTAGCAAATATAATTAGACACAATAAGGTGCTTTAAAGAGATTTTTAAAAGTTTTTTTCTAACAAAATATAAAAACACATAAAAACGAAGGAAAATGATTTTCACACTCTCATTTTATCTTCAAACACTCCAATTTTTTGTCTTTATTCATTTGAAAGTATCAAATTGCCCTTCATATGAAAAAAAGTGAATCATGAGATATGAATAATTTTGTAATTTCAAGGTAAATAAAGACGAGTGTATGAGGATAAAAGAGGAGTGTGAAAATCATTTCCCAAAACGAAAAAATATTCTGCAGCATTTGTGCTTCAATTGACAGAAAACTCACGTAACACAAAACAGCATCTTCTCAGATAAAAATAAATAAATAACTATACTGCATTTTCTGCAATAAGCTTCGTGGTAATCTCCCAAGGGGGAAAAAAGCATAATGCACTTAACCACTGTTGTCCTGTCATTGTATTCTCAATTATCCTCTTCTCACTTAAAGTGAGTCACTTTAGATAGCTTAGGACAAGAAGAATGCCAAAGAGCCAGACGAGTTTCCTCTGCCACCACCACCTCCGCCGCCTCTTCCATCATAACGAGGGAGTGGTCCGGTCCCGCCATCATCCAATTTTGGCGGGTTTAAGAATCCTGCAATTCAGTTAAACGTCACAAGTCATTTAAATCGCGTAAAGTTCAAGACCATGGATGGAATATGTAGATTCTTAACAAATTAGCAAATAAGAGTGTGCACATTATTCTGACTTCATTCAAAACATCCGATAACATTTCTTTTAACAAGTACACAAGTTGATCTTGGACATAAAAAGATCAGTAACTCCATGAAAGTTGAAACTAATCCTGTATAATATTCCGAATTACCCAAAAAAAAAAACTAATCTTGTACCAAGAAAAGTTGGCTAAGTCGGTGTTTCTCGTAGCTTTTTTGTCTTGAATGTACTGTAGACAAATGTCAAGATGCTTCTCTTATTGTGATTTTTTTGTCTTCTTATGTGAAGAAAGATTTCAAGTACGAAAAGGCCGATAACAAGAATGGAGCTAATAAAATAAAATAAAAAGGTAGCAAAGAGTATAAGTTAAAAAATATATACTCCAGTGTAATGACATTGTCGCTCATGTCATGAATGATCTCAAGGTGCTGGCATCAGCACAATTCTTAACAAAGAAGAAAATGGTTGCGGCCGCAATTCAGGCAGTGGAAAACTGCGGCAAGCTCCTCCCCAAATTACGATTCAAGTTCCTCTAATTTTGTTTATCACGGAATTGGCCCTGAACCTCTTCTATGAATTGGAGCCTCAGTTTTCAGTTTCATTCGTTCATAAGAAACAATCTTTGCTTCATTTTTACAACAGTAAGATTCAAATACCAAATTTTAAGGCTCGCGACTAAAATAGTTAACTTACCTATAGCCAAAGGGGCTTTAGTTGGGGACTATTGTGTCAGGACGAGTTTCCACAACTCCACTCTGTGAACATAACTGCACTTTAAGTTTCCAAACAATGACAAAATTGTGAGGGAAGATACTCCACGAAATATTTGACTCTTAGAAGGAGAAATAAAGGTATTACATCAGTATTTTAAAAGAAGGTCTCGAAGGCCGAGTACTCGCCTTCTAGGCGCTAGAATGTAAAATGCATATGATAAAAATAAATGAATAAATGAAATGCAAGTAAGAGGCGCGTAGAAAGATGAACACACCATTGCTGCAGCTGCACAACATATCAAAGAAGTTGACTGCGTTCGACTAGCATGTGTAATGGGCGCCCTATCTGAATATTTCACTCGAAGCTTCATCCGGCTACCATCAAAATTATACGGGAAATGTACACAAGAAGGTCCCCATTAAGCTTTCTACGTCCCCTGGAGGGACCATCAAATATCGCTGTCACAAAAGATACAACAATGTTACGCATCAGCATCAAATGCGACTACTCAGAGCCGGCCCTGAGCTAAAGCGAGCGTTGCGGCCGATTTAGCCCCCAAAAAATACAAATTTTAAGGGACCCATATTTTAGTACCCCTAAGTATCTTTTGTAATAAATATATATATGCACATCATTTTAGGGTTATTTATTATTGATGAAGAATAGTATTTGTTCTTGGAAGTGTAATTTACCTACTTACATTTTACTCATTAAGATTTTCAAAGAGGCCTCCTTTTGGTTTTCGCTTTAAACCTCCAAAAAGTCAAGGCTGGCTCTGCGACTACTGCGTACCAACAACACTATTTTGTAAGAAAACAGACATAACTGCTTTTGTATTCATACAAACCATACTTATTTGAAGGCCAAGTTTTAAATAAGCCGATTGAATATATTCGCATACCTCGTGGTATCCACTGGAGGGTGCGAGGGGGTGATTGGCCCCTGCACTCCCCCTAATTTTCCTCCTATTTGCAGCACACTTTCAGATTTATTTATTTTTATTACTAGAACATGGTCTCTGCAAATCAGTATGAATTGGTGATCCTGCGTCTGCACCACCTATCACTCATACTCATACTCATCCTCATCAAATACAACAATCTTTAAAACTTAAAATACCAATTTGAAGGCCAAGTTTTAATAAGCCAATTGAATATATTGCCATACCTATCAGAGTTGAGACGGCACCAATAGTTGAAATCATGGCTCGTGCTGAGACGATAGCAGCAGTTGAATACATGACTGTTGTTGAGACGGCAGCACCAATTTCAGCAATTTCAGCAATAATGACGGGTGTTGAAACAGCGGCAACAGTTGAAATCATGACTGACATGACTGATTAAAAGCGAGATGACCTGAAAAAATCGATTCGCAATTTATAATTGATATTTATTACTCCCTCCGTCCCTTTTTAAGTGTGTTACCTGGGAATTTCAATTATTTTTCTCTCACATCAACTTTTCCAACTTTTACATCTACTTTTCATTACTTACCCTTATCAATATAATAATATTCACTAACTTTTAAAAAAGGAATCTACTTTTAAGGGCAAAATAGAAAATATACCCACTAACTTTTCAAAACACACACTTATTAAGGGACAGCCCAAAATAGAAATATACACACTACAAAGACGGACGGAGTATATGGCAGGCATTAGTAGTAACTTTTTCTTTCTTCTTAAAAATAAAACTGATGGAGTAGAAAAAGGTAAGCAAATTAATGGGACAACAAAAAGCCGGACATTCCACAGCTGGTCACCCCTTCCCACTCTTTTTGCACGAACTTCACCGACGGGTTTGAGCAATATCAAAGTTCGCCGGTGTATCCTTTAGCTTCTTATCATAATGTTCGCTGGGGTTCTCTCATGGTATTTGTTTTAGGCTAGAATAATTTCCATGTGCATAAGTGCATTGAAAAGCAAAATCTCTATGATATCATAAGCATTAACTTAAATAAAAATTCATCTATTAAACCGCCTCAAATCTAAAATCTTGGTTCCGTCACTGATTGGTTAAAGACACACACAGTGACTCACACACACACACGGAGAGAGAGAGAGAGAGAGAGAGGGTACCTGTTCTATTTTACGATGTGGGCTGTTGCTGATTAGAAAGCCCTAGATTGCCAAAAAAATCAGGTGCACAGATTGCGATAAGTAACTTTTATATTTTGCCTTTTGGACAAGATTGCTACAATTACATACGAACACCCTAAAACTTGATCTGTCTTAAAAATTAATCCCCCTAATTATACTTTTCCCAGTTCAAATTCTAGCTTCTGATTTAATAATAATGTTCCCTCTATATGTATATCATGCTCAACTTCTCTAATAGGGCTTATTGTTTTATTTACCACACCACGTTTATTATGCACAAAAATCTATTGGTTTAAAACTGAGACACTTCATTAAAAAGCGGTAAATATATGGGTACCGACCAAGCGAGGACAGACCACGTACCGACAGCGCTGGCGACCACCGTGTAGGTCCCAAACGGCCAATCCGATCCGTTCATCGTGCTCATAATCAAAATCTGAGTGGGTTCACGTAGGAATCGATGCCATTGGACGGCTGTAAGGGCTCGATCCAAAACCACCCCATTTCAATTTCGTGCACGAAATTGGGTTGTTTTGGATCGAGCCCTTACAGCCGTCCGATGGCATCGATTCCCGCGTAGAACACACTCGGATTTTGATTCTGAGCACGATGAACGGAACGGATCGGATTGGCCGTTTGGAACCCACACGAGGGTCGCCGGCGCCGGCGGTACGTGGTCAATCTCCTTTGGTCGGTACATATAGCATTGTTCATCATTAAAAAGTGTTGGGAGTTTGAGTGCAAATTTATTTGCTAATGGTTTGTGTCAGTTTTCTATCGTGGATAGCAATCTTGAAAGTTGGACAACGGAGGCCAACATTGAAAAAACACAAAAACGATAAATAGATGTTGGGGAGTTTAGTCATTGTGCGGCTACAAAGACTCGTTCTCGGAATAGTTCATGACGATTTTGGGATAGTGATGTAATAAAAATGTTTGGGTGACAAAAAATTAGGAATCGATAAAGACTAAGACTACGAATCCATAAGACCAAGAAAATTGCCTCCCAAACAGCCTCGGATCATACACTGTTTTTTGGATCAAATACACTTGATTTCAGATACAGAGAAACCAAATCCTTCCAAAGTCACATTTTTTGTACCCAAAAAAATGGAGTCCCCAAAATCACCCTTTCCTTTAAAGAAAATGCTGCCGGCTACATATTGGTCACAAAAATACATGATGGGCATAGCAATGTCTAATTAAATTACTAAAAAGAAATCAGTTCCTTCATAAAGACATTCAACTCCCTGCAAATAATATACACACGGATAACATCCATCTTTCACTTCCTTGATCTTTTCTTTGCCTGTCTTGAAGCCCCAGCCTCTTTATCACCACCACCTCCTCCTTCCCTACTCCGTTTGCCAGATACTGCCGCAGGCCTAGAAGGCGGTGGTGCCGCTGCTCTTCTGGGCGGCCGCCCGACGTTTCTCTTCGTGGGGCTCTCTTGCTCCTTCTCCTTCGCTTGTCTCCCCCCTCCTCCAGAACCCCTCCTTGAACTTACCGCCTGTTCTTTCTTCCCATTGCCACCCTTGCCATTGCCACCACTTCTCTTCTGCTCACCACCACCTCCTCTGGTATTCATGCTGGAACTAATTCCTGAGCTCTTCAGTGTATCGAGCAATGTCGACCCCTTATCATTTGTGGTGGTCGAGCTTCGCTTCATTCTGCTCAAGAAATTAGCTGCGCTTCTCTTCTTCGCACCACCTGATACAGTGGTGGCAGCATGGATGCTTTTCTCGCTTTTAGGCTCTGAGCGTTCACTGGAAAGTGGTTCTGAAGTCTTGCTAGGGTTGGCGTTCGACCGATTCTTGCCATCCTTTTTCGAGCTTCTTGAACCAGCTGAAGCATATCTATCTATAGTCCTCTTCTTTGTCACCCGATTATTTTCATCAGCATTATTTCCCGAGGATTTCTTGTTAGGTTGCTTCCAATCCAGGATTGGTTTTTCTTCGGCTTTTTGCTCCCTCTTTCTATCAGCTCCTCCAGAACTGGATGATCCACCCAATGCCTTTGCAGCAATTGAGCTGCGTTTACGGCAAACTATCATTGAGCCTGGTATCATCTTTGGTTTTAGTAACAAAGAATCAGATGATGGTTCGGGCTCCGGTTTTGAGGAGAGAAGTAGGGATGGTGATGGAGTTTGTTCTTCGGCTGCAGAATTGAATTTCAGATTTGTGCGGGCCATCTCTTTGAAAACAAGCTGCCGAAGCTCAATGGCAGCAATGGATTCTTTGGACTCTTTGCCGAAAAAGAGGATGGCATTGTTGAAGAGAAGCAGCAGATCACGAAAGAACGTGCTGTTGAAACTCGAGTACCAACCATCTTTCAGCCTTGTTTGCATAGTTTCCAGATCTATATGTTGCCGAATCAAGTTTTTATACTCTGAGGTTTCCTGCAAGGTTGAGGGCAATTCATGAAAGTGATTTCTGCTTTGATTGAAAATACCACAAATGTAATTTAAACCAAACAGAATCTGTGGACACTGCACGGAGTAATTTGGATTAATATTTGCATAGGCCGCAAACTAAACATGAAGACGAAGAAAGTCCAAATACCCCATAAGGCAACCAAATCGCTTTGCCTCGCTCCTTAGAATGGACCAGAGCCTAAATTAGGACGGTTTTAAATAGAAAATACAACCGTAAAGGAAAATTTACCTGGCAATTGAAACACAATCCCAAACAGCAGTAAATGACTTCTTGACAGAATCCAGACCATTGCTCCTAATGTAGCAATTTGAGCAGCTTGCCTAAAGTAGTCGATGATACACGCTAGAACTCAACTGGTCATGAGCCCACTAGACTCTTAACGCAACTAGAAATGTTCATGCTTAACTGGATTGAAGATACATAACTCTACTATAGCACATAAACAAAGAAAGTAACCAACCCAGAAGTGAATGGACTGCGAAAAAGAGATTTTAGCATTCTTATTTGGGCAAAATAAATAACTGTATCGGCGTATCCATAAGTGGTGAATTCTTTCCTCCGCATCATAGGAGGGGTCATTTTCTCGGCAGTAAAGAGTGTAAAAAGGCATCGAAGCTTCATTCCATTGAAAATGGACTACGTTGTGAATTACAAAAATACCCAACAAATTTTGAGACTTCCATAAATGAAAAACCAAAAAGTGAATTGAAAACCTTTGAACAGAGAAATGAAAACTGTTCTGCCCTTGGTAATTGTGAGTGAAGGTAATACTCGAATTCATAAATGGAAATTTACTAGGTTCTGTTCTAGAGCATCCAATCAACTCAAAAGGAAACAAGGACAGGCAGGCTGCGATTCATAAATGGAAATGTTTTGAATGAAACGGGGTGGGTTTAGATCGAGCACTTAGTCACGTCCGATTGAGCTGATTTTTTGCGCGGCCTAGAAAATTATTCTAAGATAAATGACCGGTTTGAATCATTCGTGTGTGTGACCCGAAAGTGGGCCCCAAAACAGCACTGTACGTTTTCTGTGCGGTTTCTTTCTGTACCACTAGGATTATCCAGAAAAGAATTGCTTTTACATACCTGCCGCTCGAGCCGCAGCTGAAAGACCGAGCCGAGCTTGTGAGAGCGAACAATCTCGAGGAACTCCACCAACGAACGCGATTCAACCGAGACTGGTTTAACGGCAAGAGATTGATCCACGTCCTCAGGTTCATCACCGCTAACACAACCCGACTGCACCTTATCATCATCCCCCATCTCCTTCCTCGATTTGCTCGCTGAACTCTGCACGTCGCTACTCTCCTTCACCGCCGTCACCTCCTCACCACCGTCCTTCGACTCAGCCATCGATTCCCCCACCTCGGGCGACTCACCCCGTCCTCTACCCGGTTCATCCTTCACCGTTTCCCGAACCGGTTCCTCCTCCTCTTTCTCTATACTATTCGAGCTTCCGTTACACGAGTTCTCCCCCACCGGCTTCGTCGAACCACCACCTTGGCCAGTATCCGGTTCACCTTCTCCGATTCGAACCGGCTCCGGTTCTTTATCCTCTCCGTCTTTTCCAGTCTTGTTCGGATCTGAAAAATTCGACTCGTTCACCGACTGCCTATCCCCGCCAGAAACCGGCTCACCTGCGACCGATTCCGGCGTGATTCCTCCTTCTCGATTCTGTTCATCTTCTCTTCCTCTCTCTACGGTCTTCTCCAGATCTGACTTGTTCTCGCCCCCTCTGAATCCCTCTGAATCTCGCTCTTCTTCCAATCTCTTCACCTTCAGTTGCAACGACCTGAACAACAATCAACACATCCAACTCCAAACCTTCAGATCTTTCTAAACAGATTAATTATATGTAAATACACAGTTATATAACTATGTATAGATTGATTACACGATGGAGAGATCGGCGCGTTCGACTTCGCGTCTGAGTTCGGCGACGCGGAGTTTCCTCAACTCGTCGAGCCAAGGAACTGCATCGTCGGCCTTGTCTTCGTTAACGGCGTCGTTTGGGGGGCTGTATCGTTGTTTGAGGTCAACGTATTTCTGTTTGCAGTGAGAGGGGGTGAGGTGGAGGGTGGAGGTGGTGGAGCTCCGCTTCTGTATCTCAATGGCGACGGAGTCCCAGGAGTCTGTGCCGTGACGGTGGACGGCGCAGGATAGGAGGAGCTCCTCCCATGTGCCCCACGGTGGTGGTGCCTCTGGTTCTGTGTTGGTCTCTGTTGTTTCGTTGGGTTTGTCCATGAAAATGATAACGCCGCTTACTGGGTTCTCTGCAATTCGTCCATTTGTTTTAAGAAACTAGGGCTCTCTCTCACTGTGTATCGTCTGCTTGGCTTGGATGTTGGGCACACCGAATCGCGACACAGTGAGCACGCAACTCGTGCAAGACGATGGCTCGCCCCCACTTCAATATTCAAATTTACTACAATGTCCTTGAGGCTCTGTTTGGATATCGGTGATGATGCCGGATTCAAGATGTGTCCGGATATGATCTTCTAGTCTCACCTCAAATCCGGTATTTGGCAACCCTTTTCCTCCCCCGGACTAATTTACTGTTTGGACTGCAAATCGTAGCTATACCCCTATCGTTAGGAATTGGGTCGATTTTGCCCCTTCAAATCCATCCCATTTTCCCGATAATGCCGTCATAGAGTCGTGCCTGCAAACCCACCAAGTGATCGATTTTGCTCCAACCCCGCTCAATTTTCAGAAAGTAAATCCACTCGTAAGTATAAATATGTTTGTATATATGTGTAGGTTAGTTTTTTTAGTAAGTAATTTGTGTGAACTAGAGCTTAGAATCGTCAAAAATGGAGTTTCCCGGCAAAAAAATGGAGCTTTCCAGCGAAAACCTGAGCGAAACGACCACTCGATGAACCAGCCCGACTGCCGCCGGTCAATCGACAGGCCTGCCGCCCATTCATCCGAGTATCCGACCCACCATTTTGGGCCACGTTTCATGTCTTTTTTCTTTTTTGGACCAAAGACTATAGAGTGTCTATTTTGAGCCACATCTCGTCTTCACTTTCTAATTATTATTTTTAATTATTTTTTAGAAATATATAATATAGTTTAAATAAGTTTATGTATTTATTATGTATTTCACTCTCTTACTTCCAAACGGCTCTTTGTTTAAAATAAATTTCATTACAACAGCTCAAAATTTTAAGGAAAAAAAAAACTCACATAATAAGGTTTGTGTGTGACAAATGTTTTTTCACATAACACAAAAACTCAAATAATATAAATTTCCATTGAAATGAAGACTTTATTTGTCAAAATTTCTCTTCATTTTACAAAGTTTCACTTCCTAATTAATTTTTTATTTTTTATTCGGAAATATTTGTTTTTAACTCCTAATATCTTCATGTATGTATTGTGTATTTATTAAAATTATTAAGTATTTATTCTAATTATAATGAAATTAATTCATTTTTATTTATTAAAATAATAAACTGTGGGTAATTCAACCATTTGCCCTCTTATCCTATTATATCCACCCTCCAAATCCTCCTTCTCAAAAAATCATCAAACACCTCATATACAAATCCACCCTTCTTAGGAGATGGGTCCACCATCATTACAAATCCACCATCAAATCCACCTCCTTCTATATCCACACAAATTCAAATCCGCCATCCAAAATGCCCCGTGAATGACAAAAATTATTTATTTTCTTTTGAACAACAAATGACAAAAACTATTGCTCAAATAAATAAGACTACAAGAGTGAGGCGAGGCTAAATTTCTACCATGGTGTTATTGATATTTTTAGTATTTTTATCACTCGTATTTTAATTGGCGAAAATATTGAAATATAAAAAATAGAGAAAATACCATAGTGGAAATTCAGCTTAAGTTCACATGTTTTCAATATTTAATTGGCAAAATTATTTATGTTATGTTTGGAACCTAGGGAAAGCGGAAGAAAGGGGAGGAAAATAAAACAAAAAACTACTCACGCAACATTTTTCACACAACACTCTCACATAGGAGTGGGCCCCACACATAGCCACACGTGTGGCACCACCCCTATGTGAGAGTGTTGCGTGAAAAGTGTTGTGTGTAGTAGCATTGTTCAAAATAAAATCCTGGTTGTTTGGTTCAAAGTAGAAGGAGAAAAAAAAAACTATAAGGAATTCTTAATTCTCTAGAAGAAAACTCTATAAAAGGAAAAGAGGAAAGAAAATAAATAGGAAATTAAATCTAGAAGGACAAATGTATTTAAAACTTTATTTTCCTTCCATTTTCCTCCTTAAGCCAAGCAAGGGAAATTTCTTTTCCCATTCACTTTTTCAATCAAACAAGAGAAAATAATTAATTTTCCTCACAATTTTCCCCTTCATTATTTTCCTTTCCATGAGTTCCAAACAAAGCCTTAGTGAACTTTTTTTGTTTGTGTCACAATTTTTTAGTGCTTTTTAATTCGTCTATTCGGGACAATAATTAATTCAAAAACTTAACGTGAATCTAACGAAATTCAGAAGAGATTTTTTAGGGAGAGCCGAGTGAGACTTATAGAGAGAGAGAAACTCTAGGGTGGGATCCCCCTCCCTCCCCCACCACCCCCTTCCCCTGTTTTCCCCTCTTATTTCAGCCCTCTCTCATTCTGTTCCTTCTTTCTCCCCTCTCCATCCCCTTGCCCGCTATCTCCTCTCATTTTTCTTTACTCTCCATTTCCTCTATAGTTATGTGGTGGTTAAGACTCTCGTCCTCAGGAGAGAAGATCTCCTATTACCCCATCATTCTTGAGCGGTGGCGACCCAGATCTACTGATATAGGATTTATGGTTATCAAATACCAGCTCAGATACGATGAGCTGTGTTTTTTCTTTGGATTCTCCAGTAGCAACGGCGGTGGCGCCTGACAGCTGTGTTTGCAGTGAGACGAAGAGATATGGGGCTCCGGACACTGATATCTTTCCATCAGCTTCCTCCAGCATCCGAGCGGATTGATGGTTCTATCGGTGTTGTCGTACAAATTTGCGGCTTTTGTATTTTTTTCTTTGTTTTCTTGTATTTTCAGACCGGTTCTTTTTTTTTTAGTCTATATTAATTAGGAATATCATTGGGTTGGGCATACCTGTAAAGACCCGAAAATTTTAATTATTTTTCCAGAAATAAAGTTGGGGTAATGTGTGGAATGAAGTATAATAATAAAATTAGCTAAGTGATGAGAGGATACATGTGATGTGTATGTTGGGGTGGAATTGGTTTACACAAGTCACATTTGGGCTTGTAGTGTAATTTTTGGGGTTAATTTTAAAGTTGTATGGTGTGGGTGTGTTATATGTGTGTGTGGTGGAGCAAGAGAGAGACAAAGCTCATCTCTCTCCCTTTAGAAAATCAGTCGGCTCTCCCTCTCTTCCTCCATAGCTTCTCTCAAGCTTTCTCTCCACCAAATCAAGCCAAAACCCAAGCTCCAAACTTAATCCCTTCACAAAACCTTCCTATTTTCTCGTGCT
>JAXBDA010005580.1:0-23922 GCA_036023075.1 Gaultheria prostrata
CCTCGCAATAGGCTTTTGCGACACAGTATAGGCGAGGAAACATTTCCTCGCCAATAGCTTTAGCGACGAAAAATGCTACTTTGGCGACGAAAGTTTTTCGTCGCGATACCCCAATTTTGTTGTAGTGGGGAATGCTTGCGTGTATTTCGGGTTCAAAATCGGGGTGTCTGCAGTGCCATTTTGAACAATCAAATGTTTTGTGTACCTGTCAATCTATCAAGTCTGTTTTCAAGCTGATGTCTGTTTGTTATCAATGTTTGTAATTGCTTTTTGAACCTATCCAGTATGTGTTATCTGTGAACGTTATCTATTTGGGGTCTGTAGTATTTGTTTCAGTTGTATCCAGCACGTGTGTTGTTTTGGGTCTCCGAGCCCAAAGTCAAGTCAGTTTGTAATATTTCGTCATGTTCAATGCAATCGTGTTTTGAAAAAAAGAGCCAAAATTGTAGTCTCGAACTACGTCACGGCCTGATTCCTCTCTACGAGGATATGTAGTTAACTTTTGTCCGGCCGTTGTCTTAAAAAATCATGAAGATTCAAGTATATTCAACAAAAATAAGGAAATTGGGGCAATCCTTTCATGCATCATACATCATGCATTGTACACATACATTTTGCACATCACCCTTGAGTTCAGTTTGTGCGTGTCATCTAAGGATGACAATTTCCTCCAACCAGTTCGAATCCGATCCGTTCCCCGATTTGAATGGATCGGTGTTTTGGAGATCTGTTCGGGGATCGGGTCAGATTTGGAGATTTTTTTTGAAATATTTCGGGGATCGGATCGGAGGCGGGTACAAGTGTATCCCCGCCCCGAATCCAATCCGATCCGATCCGTCCCCGAATCCCCGATTTAATTTTATCTATATATATACGTGTTTTAGGGTTTGATGGGTAACTTCTCCTCATCTCTACAAACAGCCGCACACCACCATTCTCCCTTCTAAGCGACTTATCAGGCTCCTCTCTCTCTCTCTAAGACCCTCGCGATCTCTCATCTCCTTCTCGATCTCTCATCATGGTTTTTTCTGCCATCTCTCTCCCTCTCTCTCCGCAGGTAATATACTTGATTTGTATATCTTTATCACTTGTAAGTATGCAATTTTAATGTGTTTGGGAGGGATCTCTGTTACTCTTGTTATAAAACCTGTTTGAGAGGGATCTCTGTTACTATATGGCAGATTAAGGATATTGTTTTCTCGACTCTGTTTCTTTTAACCCTAAGGAGATGAGATCTCCACCCGCTTGAAATCTGCTCCAATTAGTATTCTTAAAACATCGTGCTCCAACTAGTGTTCTTATATAGCTTGAAATCTACCCTTTTTCTTTTAGTATATAGTACTAAAACTTTCTACTTTATTTGATTCGTTTTAGGTCTTCATTCAACAAGGCTTAAAGCTTCTAGATAGGAATTTGTCCACTTTAAGTAACTTGTTTGCGTGTTTTTTGGATCTTTTTCCTGTGTCAGCAAACCCTAAATGGATATGAGATCCCCACCCGCTGATGAACCCAATGAGTGCACTTCTGAAGGTGATGAAATTTTGTCACAACGTACTTTCAAGAGTGATGATTGGCTGCATTTTCAGAGGATAAAACTTAAGGCAACAGGTGTGGTTAAACCAAGGTGCTTGAATTGTAAAGAGAAGTTGGTTGGGGTTGCTAAGAGTGGAACAAGACATTTGAGAGAGCATGTTAAATCTTTGTTTCAAAAAAAATTATGTTAATTAAGAGTATTTTGTTAATGGATTTTGATCAGAAGGATGTTCATGGATTTGATCAGAAGTTTGTTAATGGATTTTACTAGTTTTGTATTGTGGATGTGCTGGATTTTTTTTTCTGTAAAGAAAACTAGATGATATGCTAATTTCTGGAATTTCCCCGAATCCCCGTTTTGGATCCTTGTTCCCCGTTTGGGGCAGGGATGGAGGGGAGAAAATAATCCCCATTAGGGATCGGGGCGGGGACGGGGACGGGGATGGGGGAGGGATTCGGGGACGGGGATAGTAGTCTCCGGCCCCGACCCGTCCCCATTGCCAACCCTAGTGTCATCAGCACTAATCATTGGCAAAAAGAATAAAAACCTTCCACCTCTTTGGACTCGAACCCCCGAACAGTGATTATTTCGTACTGAGTCAAGAACGGTACAGTCAACCGGAAGTTCAGTTATGGCAACGGAAGATGAAATTCAGGTCCTCAAGGATGCTTTGGTAGAACAAAAGACCAACAACTCTAAACAGATGGCTTAGATGATGGTTTTGATTCAGGGGTTGACTTCTCGACTTCTGCCGCTAGGGGCATCAAGCAGTCAAAACATGGAGTCAGTATTAGAAAAGCTGACTAAGCTAGAAGAGTCTGTTCAAAAGCAGGAGAAGATAACAGCCATTGGATTGACATGGAGAAGTTATGCTTGTTTCCTGAGGCCAAGCTCCCCGACAGGTTCAAGCCCATTGATTGGGATAAGTTTGATGGAAGCGGTGAACCGAAAGCACATTTGCAAACGTATGTGGGTACTTTATCCATGTATGATGTTGGAAAAGACGCTATGGGCCAAATGTTCCAGCAAACCCTAACTGGGCCTGCACTTCACTGGTTTCTGAATCTGGACATTTCGAAGAAGAAGACATGGGAAGATATTGAGGCAGCGTTTGTCTCCCAATACAATTACAACATCCAGCTCGAGATGACCATTCGAGAGTTGGAATCAACCAAAATGAACAAGAATGAGTCCTTTGCGGACTTTGTCAAAAGATGGAGGGGGAAAGCTTCCCAAATGATTGATCGTCCCTCAGAGAAAGAACAAATGAGGATCATAACCAAGAACTGGGAACCGGACTTTGCTAAGCATCTGGTAGTCTTCCGAACCACCGCTGACTTCAAGACCTTTTATGAGGCCGGTCTGGCCGCTGAAGACGCCATTCGCAGTGGCATATTTGAGAAAAGTGAGTCTGCTCCAAAATCGAGGCGTATCTACTCTGGAAATAGCAACACCCTTTTTCGGACCCAGCAACTACATTCAAAATCACCAGCAAAACCAAGCTAGCTCTTCCAACCCTAAACCAACCAAAGCAGAGCCTGTCAATCAAATTGTAACCCAGTCACATTTCCAGCAAACAGCTCCCCGCCCAAGAAGGGAATTTCAGCCATTACCCTTTCCTTTAGTCACAGTGTACAAGAAACTCCTTGACCGAAAAGCCATCCAGCCTCTCGAGCCTCGAGAACTACCCAAAGAACTCCCCCCTAACCATAACCCAAATATGTACTGCACTTACCACCAAATATGTACATCACACTAACAACTGCATCCGTCTCAAACATAAAGTCCAAGATCTTGTGGACGACGGAACCATCCCACTTCCCGATAACAAGCCCAACACCATTTCTAACCCTTTACCAAATCACACGCAAAATGCCCAAGTCAACCAAAGTTCCCTTACCTCCACTTCAAATAACCCTACCTCTATCAAATTCGACCCAAGCCTCTATATCATTCCACTTACGGAGTCTAAACCTGTTGTTGCTATGCCAGAAAAATCTCGGGATCCATTTCCTATCATGTGCCGAAACATCGCCAAAGTCAAAATGAGGAGATACAGCATAAATCGGAGAATGGTCCATGAGCGATCAACATTGGGAGGAATCCCAACAGGCATTGTTCGGTTCTTTGCTAAGCTCTTGGGACCCAAGCCAATTCATTGTCTTAGAATGCTGTGATCGGCCGTTTGTTCAGGTGCCCGAAAACCTTGTTGTGAATCAGGTTGAGGAGACAGTTCACATAGATCCCTTGGATACAATTTCACTCCCAGTTCTATTCGAGGAGCCTGAAGAAGCAGTGAATCCGAGCACCCGTTCTCCGGATAGTGTTTTATCGCCTTCGCTTTTCCAAAATTAGATCGCCCTGCCATCGAAACTATTTTTAGAGATCAAGACTGGGTCCCGAAGCTTATATTATAGAAGTATCTTTGCCTCCGCCGTCAGTACCATTCCCTCCGCCATCCAATGTATCAGTACTGACTACTTACTCAATGGCCTCCATCTGGGATGAAGAAGCGGTAGTAGATGTTTGGGTCGGACATGACGAAGTTTGGACTGTCAACAAGGCCATGCTAGACCAGTCCTTCTGGCAGGAACAAGAAGTAGAGAATCTCCAAGCACAAATGGAGACAACCAGAATTAGGGAGCAAGGGAACAAGAACAGTCTGATAGACTTCTGGGCCAAGGAACAAAAAGCAGCGCAACAAAAGAAGATAGACTTCTGGGTCAAAGAACAAGAAGCAATACAGAAAAGAGAAGCCATCAAAGCTGGGAAACGAGAAGCTCATGAGGGATTTACAGACTTTTGGGGAGAAAACCAGCAACTATGGGAAGAGACTGTCAACAGAATCACCAGAAGTGGCCGTGTGTACCAGCCAGCTCATCTCCAAGGTGGGAATCCCACTAATCATGCCCCAGTGGAGGATTTCACCTGGAATGAGCCTGTCTAGCATAATTCGGTTCCAAACCCTCCAGAAGGTACCGCTCAGCAAAATTAAATTCCGAACCCACCGGGAAATGTCATCCGACCAATTCCAAGGTATCCTCCCCCAACAGATGATCCAATCCGAAAATTCATCAATAAACAGTTCAAAGCATTCAAATCTTAGAAGCCACAACACAAAGTATACTTGGTCTGCCTCGCTGCCAGCTGAACGGCCCCGCCTCGGCCTGCAGCGACGCCCAGACTGGTCTGTCTCACTGTTTGCAGAACGGTCACGCCACGGCCTACGACGACTCCCAGTACTGCCACCAGTGTCGCGACTGCTACTAGCCCCACGGCTACCACCTCCAGCTCCGCCGCCTCTGCGCTCACCTCCGCGTTCCCCTCTCGCTCTACCTCCTGGGCTACCTTCAGAGCCACGCCTGCCTCCACGGGCACCACCACCTCCACTTCCACCGCCAGCTCCATCGTCTCCACCGTCGTCGTCACCAGCCTGGGGCACAATGTCGGACTTTGCTCTGGGTCGTACCTCCGGCATATTGCCTATCATCAGGCGACGGACCAATGCCTCCAAGTCACATACCAGCTCCACCTGGGACGTGACCACTCAACAGGAAACTGCAAGAAAGAAATGAAAGCATTAACAGGTAATAGAGCAAGAAATTCAAATTTGAAATGAAATCTAACTATTGCTTTTCTATCTTTCTTTCAGGTTGTCAGCACTACCGGGTCAGTCACCCGAGGAACGTCTATCACCCCCATAATTCCACCAGCTGTCACTACGTCTATCTCTCTCCTCGCCGCAGGCAAAGCAGTGGCGTCCTCCACTGGAACAGGCTCAACCAACCGAGTTTCCATACGCAAGTCATAGGCCAGTGTGGTCGTCACGTAGTGGTCATAAGCCACAGAAGGGTGAAAAGTCCAAGACGTGTCCAACGCTGTGTATGCCTCTATCTCAGTCAAAGTGCACTCGTGCGTACGCAGAACTCGCGGTGGAAGTGAAGCTGGTACTCTAAAGTGGCCTAATCCCAATGACTGATGTGCCACTCTATCTCCTAAGTACCACTGCCAGCCGTAGGGGGGCTCCAGCCTGTCCCACACACCCAGCCACCTGCAAGCAATTTTGGGCTATTCTCAGAGAACCAACAGTGGAAATTGAAATAAGAAGTCCGAAAGTTTGTTAGATCATACCGTCTCTCCCATAGACCGGTCAAAGAAAAGGCGACAGAACCTCAAGTCCTTGTTCTCCGCCTTCTTTCCAAGAGATTCCTTCCCCCACCTCATTGCACGTGGAAGCACTCGGTCCACATCATGAAAGTTCTCTGGGCTTGGTACACCAAACACCTCATAAGCCCATATCTGCATTTTCAAAAGAGCTCATCAGCAACAAAAATAGGTATGATAAAACACAGTGCAAGTACAAAGTGTATAAAGCAAGAAAGTGTGATGTTTTACCTCCAATAGCCAGCAATGGTGTTCGCCGCACCGCGAACCACCGAACCCAAGAAACAGTAAAGTGTG
This sequence comes from Gaultheria prostrata, assembly GCA_036023075.1. Lineage (NCBI taxonomy): Eukaryota > Viridiplantae > Streptophyta > Magnoliopsida > Ericales > Ericaceae > Gaultheria > Gaultheria prostrata. The sequence continues at coordinate 5,996 of JAXBDA010005580.1, forward strand.
CACAAAGCAGTGCCACCCCAGTCAAACCTCTCAGTCATCTCCAACTCTCCCAAAGCAGGCAACAAACCTAAGTGGATCGTGTGCCGACGGTTCGGAAACAAGGACTGTCCAAACATATCTAACAAGAAAGCTCTGGCAATTTGACGGGCCTCCAGACCAGACTCGGGCACACGGTCCCAAAGGGCTGGCAAGTGTTCAACCCGTACCATAGGTTCATCCCCCATCTCTCTCCCCAAGTAATGCCTCACCGCCGCTCTATCCAAGTACAAACTGGAGTCAAAAGGGATTAGATCTCCTCCAACTCTCAAACCTATGGTCGCTGCAAAGTCTAGTGGAGTGATCGTCATCTCCTCAAACCTGAAGTGAAAGCTGTTAGTGGTGTCCCACCAACGCTCCACCAAGTCCTCACTAACTGCCGGTTCCCTTGAGTATCCATCAAAGTCCTGATAAACGGAGTAAAGCCGGAAACATCCACAAACCACCTCACCCTCTTTGGTAACCTCTCATATTGCTTCAAGCAGCCTGAGGAGCCACCATATGCGAAAAGCCCCTTGTTCACCTGTTTCAAGCACAAACACACTCAGTCAGTACAAGCAAGCAGAGAAGGTGATGAACAGAAAGCAGAAACCAAAGGAAACAAGTGCAAGTAAAGTACATACCAAAGGTTTGTTTGATATGTGTGTCGCTGGTTCCCAAAGAACCTGGTCCTCACGGAAGAGAAGCGACTGCGGCTCGTAAGTCTCACACCCCACCGGTATGATAAAGTGAAGTCGAAGCACGTAAGTCTCAGGGGTGAAAAGAGGCTTGTCCCTCAAAGCCCGCCTAACCTCCTCAACAACGGTCACCTGGACCGCCTCCTTTGCCTGTCTCTCCTCTCCCTCGGCGTCTTGGACAATCGTCGGTGGAATTTCACCAACTAAAACCCCAAGGTCTGGGTTCTGCTCTATAGCCCTCGCCAACGACTCATCAGTCGCTGCCTCTAAGGTATCCCCTAAAGTCACACCCGGGTCCCTCGAAGAACCTGAAGGCCTAGAAAACAAGACCGGGTCGGACGGTCTCTCATCGTCACTACCATCACACAAATCCTCCATCACTACGTCTTTCCCTTTCAACTCCCTAGCAACCACCACCCCTGCCTCCCTGGGCAGCCGTTGTGCCACTCTCGGAGGAGTCTCCAAAACAGCACTCCTAACCTCCTGAGGGACCTCAACCTCACCACCTACAACGCCCTCCACAGCTCTCTGGTCAACCAAGCAGTCCACACCACCCACCATCATCTCAATTTCAGAAATGGAAGCATTTAAATCTAAATCCATGGGAAAAGAAGTACTCAGGGCAGCAAAATCACTTACCCGAACATCAATAGTACCCTGATCACCACCAATGTCACCATGCGACTCAATCTGGGCAATCGTCGCGCTCTCTGGATCATGAACAACACTACCACCACCCTCTAAGGGACCACTAGCAACCGGACACTCATGAGTCTGGGTCTAATCACTCCCCAACACCCCTGCCGGTTGTACTCCACCATGCTCGGCCGCATGGTGTGTCTCTACATCACTTTGCTCTGCCGCACGGTGTTCCACACCACTGGCCTCGGCCGCGTGGGACTCAATTGGAACCGCACGGGACTCCATAGCAACCGGGTTCACCGAACCGGAGTCAAACTCACCCGATACTGTTGAAATCAAGCCACCTATGGACGAACCCGTCACCGTTTGTCCATCCTCATGCGCCGGCGACGGCGTACGGTCGCTAGAAGAAGAAGACGCCACCCTTTGATCATCGGAATCCGCCCTTTGCTCGCCGGAATCGGCTTTAGGTTCGCCGGAACTCGCCATGGCCGAATACTTTGAGTTTGATTTTGGGTTTTTTATTTTTGGAAGGAATTAGACAGAAGAGAGGAGAAATACCCGATCAATTCTGAGAAGGAAATAACCGACTACAACTTTCAAACGAAGGGAGTGAAGTTCGGAGTATGAGGCGGTTACCAAAATTGGTTTGAGAAAATGAAGAAGCCGCATGGCCTCCGTTGCAAACCATGCGGTGTAGACCCGCAAACCGCGCAGTTCATCCTCTTTTCCCAAAATTGTCCGGTACCCCCCCCCCCCCCCCCCCCCCCCTCTTCTTCAAAATTACTATTACAAGCCCCCTCGCATTTTGCAAAAGTCCAATTGGGACCCAAGAATTTCTGACTAGTACCTTACGAGGTATTAATTAAAATATTTTCCAAAGTCATCTCTTTAAGCCCTCCATGGCACCGGTTAATTTTTAAAAAATCATTCTTTTAAGCCCTCCATGGCACCGGTTGATTTTTAGAAAACCATTTTCAAGCCTTCTATGGCACCGGTTAATTTTCAAAAAATCATTTTCTTAAGCCCTCCATGGCACCGGTTGATTTTTAGAAAACCATTTTCAAGCCTTCCATGGCACCGGTTAATTTTCAGAAAATCATTTTTTTAAGCCCTCCATGGCACCGGTTTATTTTTAGAAAACCATTTTTAAGCCCTCCAAGGCACCGGTTATTTTCGGAAAATCATCTTAAGTCCTCAACGGCATCGGATTAATTTTCATAAACCGTTTTAAAGCCCGTAAGGCACCGGTTATTTTCAGAAAATCCTTTTAAGTCCTCAACGGCACCAGATTAATTTTCATGAATTGTTTTAAAGTCCGTAAAGCACCGATTATTTTCAGAAAATCATTTTAAAGTCCGTAAGGCACCAGTTATTTTCAAAAAATCATTAAGGCACCGGTTATTTTTTCAAAAATTATTTCTAAGTCCTCTACGGCACCTGTTATTTTCCAAAGTTATGTCTTAAAGACCGGCATGTCTCAATTGAATTATTTTTTAACCCCAAGTGGCAAAATTCAGGTTATTAAAAATCCCTCTGCAATATTTCTCATATTTTCAAAGCATTCACCTTAGCCCCGAACTACGATTGGTCTGATCCCTGCAAACAGGGTACGTAGGAAGCTCATCGCTCGACCATGTTTCAAACTATTTGTTTTCCTGCACTAGAGCGTTCAAAATTGGGACGTTTTATATCTTTGACCCGACTTGCATCTCAGAATGATAACCAAGTCTCGCCAAAGAGGAGCAACTGTAGACACCCCAATTTTGATGCCCATGCGTCCCCGATGACGAAGGAACGATTAAACTACCTTGGAAGAAAACCAGAAAACTGGGAACTCAGCCTCATAGGCAGTGCGGCCCCTGTCAGAAGCCGCAAGACTCCCCTTTTCACATACGAGCCGCGCGGCTCACACACATAAGCCGCACGGCTTCCCTTACAAGCCGCACGGCGGGAATCGTTATCTTCAAAAAAAAATCCCAGAATATCGGGCGTTCAAGAATCTCATCATCGCCCGTATATTTTGCATGATTCTGTTGCCTACCTCTGTCTATATATACCTCCCTCACTCTCCTCATTCAACACACTGAAATCTACCCTCCGAGCAACTTCTCAGTCGATTTTCCGGCGAACCTCGCGTTCAAAATCACCCGAAAACCGTCTCGAACCCTTGTACTTCCTATTCCCTTCCATTTCTCTCCAATTCACTCTCATAAACCACTCCAAGCCGTACACAAATTGTTCCCAAGGTTTCCATTCAAAAGAATCCATAGTTTCCAGTCTCTGCTTCCAGTTCCAGCAAGGTAAAAATTGTTTCCGAGTTCCGGTTCTAAACCGCGACTCTCCGAGGGTATTTCCTGGATAATAAACGTTTTCGATAATCATTTATTAACTTGGATAATCATTTTTTATTCAAAAACTGGCTTCCCGGACCCGTACCGGATGATTTTCTCGATAATCGAATTGGTACGATCCACCTCGGAAGTAAATTTCATTCCAAAAACTAGTTTTCAGTCAAAAACAAATCATTTGGGGTTGATTTGAAAAGAAAAACTAAGTTTTTAAACAAATTTTGGACCCTCTTGTCCCAAAACAAATTTTTCAAAAATGTGACTGTACACAAGCCGCGCGGCTTGTAGTACAAGCCGCACGGTCTCCACTTAGGAGCCATACGGCTCTTGTTTGCAATAAAATGTACTCCTCTGTTTTTCCCTGTTCAGCCCCTGTTTTCTGTTCAACTGGAAAGTTTTTTATTACAGTTTACCCCCTCAGCTTTCTATTTATTACAATTTAGCCCCTGTTATTTAGATTTTACTTCTGTTATGGTTTTAATATTACTGTTTTGCATTTTAAATGTTTAAGGTTTTATTAACAAAATATTTTCTACGTAAATCCCACAAATTATTTAGTAGAGACCCAGAATTTCTCGGGCGAGCGGGGTGCATTTTTTAATAAAACCTTCCCCGCACGTAACCTGGCTCCCGAATCCAAAAAGAATCTTTTCGCAGACCAAATCTTTTCCAAAACGGCACGAGAGTCATCAGTTATTTTTAAATGGTTTCTCGGGTACCAAATATTTTCCAAAATAGAAACCCCGGGTGGCGACTCATTTTTCGTGTTCAATCAATTTCAGCCGAGCCGCGTGGCGCCGTCCACAGTTTTGGAGAAAATTGGGAAAGTTGCTTACCGGTTAGCACTGCCACCACAGCTCGACCGCGTGCACAATGTGTTTCATGTTTCGATGTTACGGAAGTATCTGGAACTGCCTACTCACGTGTTGAATTGGGAAGATCTCAATATCGAGGAGGACGCGACATTCGAGGACGAGCCGGTCGAAATTCAGGGCATCACGGAGAAGCGCATCCGGAACAAGACGATCCGTATGGTCCGAGTTCTGTGGAAGCACCGTGGAATGGAAGAGACTACGTGGGAGCGAGAAGAAGCGATGAGAGAAAACTATCCGCATTTGTTTCCAGCTTAAGAGAGTACCGAATTTCGGGGACGAAATTTGTTAAGGGGGATAGGTTGTAATAACCCTAATTTTTTAAAATTTCTTTAATAATTCAATTGTTGTATTTATTTTGAAAATAATTTATTATGATATATCTACTTTGTACTTAAGTATTTATATAAGGGGCTGGTTCCGGGAACACAAATAAAAACACAAAAAAAGACACTTCATCTCAACCATCAAAATCAATGGCTGAGATTAAAAAATCAAAACTGCGTTGTCCTTCTTTCCTTCCCCATCTCAGATAATTCCCCCCTCCCTTCTCTCGACCCAAACCGGCTACCCTCCCCGGCGAAGCCCATCTACGGTGAACCTCCCGGCGAACTCCATCTTCGAGATCGGGAAACTCATGGACCGTTATAGGGTTAATTTCCATCAAGCCTCATAACAAAATTATTAGCTTTTTCAGTGTTTAATTAAATAACTCCTGACCCCCTCTACTCCCCCACCGTTCTCAATTAAAGTTGTGATAACCAATCTCATCATGAGAGGCGTCGCCACCACCAAGGAATAGACTGAGATATTCGATCAGAAAAAAAAAGACTGGGATCGATCTTCGGAGTTGGTTCAATCTGCTGCGAGGGTGTGGACGGTGCCACTTTTGTTGGTTTGTGGAAAATGAGGTTTTCGAGTCGCCACCCGGGTTTTTATTTGGAAAATGATTTAATACCCGAGAAACTTTTTTAAAAGGATTTTGAAAAATAATGACTCTCGTGCCGCTGATTTTGGAAAATGACTTGACCTATTGAAAACTAGAGATTTTTGGGTTCGGGAGCCAGGATACGAGCAAGGAAGGTTTTTAAGGCACCCTGCTCGCTTGATTAAAAATCGGTCTTTACTAAATACTTTGTGGGATTTTTAGAAAATATTTCATTGCTATATAATAAAATGAAAACAATAAATACTCCCTCCCGTCCAGATTTGTTTGTCCCTCGTTCTATTGTAACCGGATAAAAAACTAGTGATATCTTTAAATTGGTACTAAATTTTATATCCAATGTGGATCTTGTTTGATAGATCTTGATTAGTTCTATAAGACAATATTTTTAAAATTACGTAAACCATTATAAATTACAAAATATAATCATTTGAAAAATGGCACGAACTCCCAAAATGGACTAACAAATCCGGACGGAGGGAGTAATAAACTGGAAATATAAAGAAAGAGACTTTGTAAACCTATTGCCCGAGAAAAATAGTTTCTTAAAACTTTGAGTTTAGACAACAGTGTCGTGCAACACTTAGGGTAGTACCGTGCAGCAGTAGGAAGTGTCGTGCGGCACTGTTGTTTTGTGGATAGTGTTAAAACCAACAAATTTTGAACGAAAACAAGAGTAGAGATCTATTTCAATGCATAAAACACCAAATGATACCTTGCACCTTAGAGGTATGAATGAACCAGAAGACACAAAGCACCAAAAAATGTTCCTACCAAAGGACAGTACCGTGTGGCACTAGTAACAGTACCGTGCGGCACTGTCGTGGAGGTTAGGGGTGAGCACGGGTCAGGTCGGTCGGGTTTTTGTCGGGGTCGGGTCGGGTCTGATTTTGTCGGGTTGAGAAAAACCTCACCCGAAACCGAACCGACCTACCCTAAAACCGATCGGTTCGGGTACGTCGGGTTACAAGAACCCCAAATTCCAGATCTGATCAGAGAGAGAGGGGGGAGATCATAGCTTCTAGATTCATCACCAGAAAACACAATCACTGTATAGTTCACAGTTCGCTTCACAAACAAACAGAGATCACAATTTCACACACCCACACAACACAATCACACACACACACACACACACTTGAGAGAAAGAGATCATATCGCCGTCGTCGGTACTCGGTTGAGTCGCTGAGGCCGTCGCCGTCACCAGTTGAGTCGTTGAAGAGAGAGAAATATCACAAATCGCCGTCGTCGATTGAGTCACTAGTTGCCGCCATCGTCGATTGAGCCGTAGAGGCCATTGCCACCGCCATCGCTCGTCGATGCAGTGGAGACGTAGAGTAGTGGACGGCTGGGGACTTTGCTCTCTATCCTATATCAAAGAGAGAGATATTTTCAAGTGTATAGGGGAGAGAGAGAGGGAGGCTACAAGTGGTGAGATTGAGTACAGCTGGGGACTTTTGACTTACTCAAACCTTGAAAATGACAAGTAATGAAAAAGGTTTTAGGCAGTGTAAAAATAAGACATTGGGAACCATTCAATTCAATAAATGATAGTAGTACATTGCACGCCATCTCCAACGTACACGGCATTGTATATATGTATGCATTATATTCGGGTCGGGTCGGGTTTACCCGATTTTAATATCTCTCACCCGACACCCGACCCGACACTCGTTTTTTTAATTTTTTCAACCCGAACCCGACCCGACAATAATTTAAACCCGCCCGAAACCCTTCGGGTCGGATCGGGTGGTCGGGTTCCGGGTATATTTGCTCACCCCTAGTGGAGGTATCGACAAATTTTCATATCCTTCTTGCTGTATTTTTTGAAAGCCTTGGCTTGCCAAGCCCATGGGAGGTACGAGGAACCTCCTTGAACTCAGCAACACCCCTCAGAATGCCGAACTGATGAACTTCGGCAGCGAAACGCAAGTTTTACCTTCGGAATGAGATTTTGAAGCAAATGCCTAGACTGGAACTTAAAAACTTGGCTTTACTGGTGACGAATGAGCTTTTGGAATGGGGATATGGGTTGTTTTGGTAATGGGTACAAGTGGAGGTGGTTGAAAGGGTTACTTTTAGGATTTTCGGAGGCTCGGGGCTTGTTTTTGAGATTTTTGGAGAGTGGTAAGAGACTGAGTAATGACTGGATGAAGTTTTAACAGTGCTTTGAGGTATTCTTCAATGGAGAGAGACTTGGAATTTCAGCCCCCAAATGGCTCGGGTATTTATAGGGAGTGAACCGAATCACTCTCCTAAGAGTTAACCCAAGATCACACTCATATTTGGTAGACTACAAGTAACCTTGGCATGCCTTGGTGCCCAAGGAGTGTGCAGCAACCAATTTGTCAAAAAAAGGAGTTGCTGGTAACGTGTTGCATGTCGATGTGATTTGCGACAGTGCCGTGCGACACTTGGTTTGTACCGCGCAGTATAGTTGACCAAAGTTGACTGTGCCGCACGACACAGTTTTGAATCTAAACTTTGTTTTAGGCATGGAAGTGTTACATGTGACTGGGGGTTTGTTATACGGGGCTGTGGGTTTGTACCGTGTGGTACAGTTGACCAAGTTGACTTTATTCTTTTTAAAGACATTGCTTCAAAACATCATTCAGGCATTTCTTTTTGTCATCAGGGATTTAAAGATGTCCGAGGATTTCTAAATTGGGGTGTCTAAGGTTGCCCCTCTTTGACGAGACTCAATTATCACTATGTGATTCTAGTCGCGTCAAAGATATACACAACCCAATTCGAGTCACGTCAATGCATGTGGTCACGCTTTTTCAAGCGGTCTACGTACCTCATTGCAAGGATCAGACCACCCTAGTTCGTTGGGGCAATTGCCATTTTCAACGAGGGAAAAACGAATGATAATTCATGAAGAATCATTTCAAATCAATGCCACAGAAGATTTAAAACAAATGATGACCCGGGAAGAGCCATTTCAAATCACTGGGTGAGAAATCTACCTCAACATTTAGGTGGAAACGGGTATAACCGTTTGGGTCACAACATTAAAGCTAATCACTTGGGTTACAGCATAAAGCTGACCTACTCGGGTCACAACATAAAGCTCAGGTCACAACATAAAGCTGACCACTAGGGTCACAACATTAAGCTGACCACTCGCGTCACATCATAAAGCTGACAACTCGGGTCACATCATAAAGCTAATCACTTGGGTCACAAAAGTGGATATATTGTAAATGAATTCAGACTACGGAGGTTATTGCTATGGAGGACTTCAAGAACTGACCGGCGTCATGAAAGACTTTATCAATGCCATGAAGGACTTTATCAATTTAACGGTGCCTTACAAACTTTATCAATTTAACTGGTGCCATTATGGACTTTAATCTGGTGCCTGACAGACTTTATCTAGGAGAGTGATTGTGATCGTTTGGTGCGTGCGACCGTTCGGATTTATGAGAGTGCTTATGAAAGGTTCGGGATCATGAAAGTGCCTGTGACCGTGCAAAGTCACGAAAGTGCATGTGCGACCGTCCAGAGTCACGAGAGTGTTTATGACTGGTTCGGGGTCAAGGAAGTGCATGTGACCGTTCAGAGTCACGAGAGTGCTTATGACCGGTTCGGGGTCAAGGAAGTTCCTGTGACCGTTCGGAGTCACGAAAGTGCATGTGTTACCGTTCAGAGTCACGAGAGTGTTTATGATCAGTTCGGGGTCAAGGAAGTGCATGTGACCGTTCGGAGTCACGAAAGTGCATGTGTGACCGTTCAGAGTCACGAGAATGTATACGACCGGTTCGGGGTCAAGAAAGTGCTTCTAACCATTCGTAGTCACGAAAGTGCATGTGCGACTGTCCAGAGTCACGAGAGTGCTTATGACCGGTTCGGGGTCAAGGAAGTTCCTGTGACCGTTCAGAGTCACGAGAGTGCATGTTTTGACCGTTCAGAGACACGAGAGTGTTTATGATCGGTTCGGGGTCAAGGAAGTGCATGTGACCGTTCAAAGTCACGAAAGTGCATGTGTGACCGGTCAGAGTCACGAGAATGTTTATGACCGGTTCGGGGTCAAGGAAGTACTTGTGACCGTTTGGAGTCACGAAAGTGCATGTGTGACCGTTCAGAGTCATGAGAGTGTTTATGACCCATTTGGGGTCAAGGAAGTGCTTGTGACCGTTTGGAGTCACGATAGTGTATGTGTGACAGTTCAGAGTCACGAGAGTGTTTATGACCGGTTCGGGGTCAAGGAAGTGCTTGTGACCGTTCAAAGTCACGAAAGTGCATGTGTGACCATTCGGAGTCACGAGAGAGTGACAGTGCTCCAGGTTTTCCTCGACCTTGGCAGAATGCGAAACTGATTCAAAACTCGCTACGGGTTCTCCTGGCCCGCAACAAAATGCATAATAGAAAATAACAGCAAATGAATTCATGTTTGAAAAGTGGTTCCGAAGGACAACTTAATTGAAAAGATTATCCCATAGGACGATTACTTGAGACTCATGTTTCGACAATAACAACATTCTGCTCTTTTAAAAAGTAGGTGGCCTAACGTGGTGTCTCCTTTGCTTTCTTGTCTTTCCTTTTGGCCAGGGTTTGGATCTCGGGCTGGTTTTTTAGGCTTGAGCTTTTAGGTTGAGGTTTGACCCTTGGTTGGTTTTTGTTGCCGCTGGAGCTTGCGTCTTTGAGCTTTCTTGGATCCCAATCTATGCTTGCCCTGGTGAATGGTGGTAGGCTGACGTGCCCCGAGTTTTGAATTCAGGTGTATGTGATTCCCCCCAGTAAATGGCATGGGCTGAAGTGCCCCAATTTTGAGCAAATGTGCCCCAATAGATGACGAACGTCAATTCTGATTCAGTTGATGGTTTTAGCAATCCATTGACCTGTGATCCAAACTTATGCTCCTCCACGTATTGAAATTGTCTTCCCCGAGTCTAAGACTAACCAGACCATGAGGACCTGACTGGACAAAGACCTTGCGTGAATTTGGACAATGCTTAAACGATTTGAAAGACAAGAAAGATCTTTTTTCGATGAAGTGAAAAGATGCCCCTGGTTTGGGCAGAGATCGATCGCTCGATTGACCTTTTGACGAAGGGGATAGATTTTGACAAGACTGACAAGACCAAGGAATTCAATCAGCCTTTGACACAACTGACAAGACCGAGGGATTTGATCGGCCATTTGGACAGAGGGGTGGACTTGGATATGATTGATTTCAAAGGATAAGAAAGGTCTTTTTATCAACTGAGTGACTTCCCTTACGGGTGCCCCTGCATGGGTGAAGATTAATTGTTAGAAGATAGGGAAGACCACTTTGACTTGAAGGATATGGAAGACCACGTAGATTTAAAGTTCTAAAAGATGGCAAACATGCCTCACGATTGATGCTGAAATTGTCACGACAAAATTGGATTTTTGATGACTTTCCTTTTGAGATTTTGAAATTGTTTCACTCCATCAAATGATGATCATTCAAATTGATTATTTTGTCAAAACACAAGATTTCTTATGATGAACCCATGCTTTCCAATCTAAAAGGACCTTATTCAGGTTATGACGGGGCCAAGGTTATGGGCTTGACAAAGAAAGGATAATAGGCTCAAAAATTTTATTCTTTTTTGGGGTTATTAGATCTAGCAGCTATCTCGGACCTTTTGTGCCCTTCTTGATGCGCGCTTTCTTTTCATTTGGTTTTTCTGTTTCACTTCTTCAGCGCTTCTCATCTTGTTGTGCCTATTGTGTTTGACACTTTCATTCTACTGATGCTTTGAATTTTCACGCGCCTACATCTTTTGGCACTTTCATTCTGCTGGCAATTATGCATTTGGCACTTTCATATTTTCTTATTTCACCCCAGTGTGGGGGATAGCTGCCTAGCTGGGTTCTTTTCAAAGGAAATGATTCAGGCTCAAAAGGGCTATCAAGGGATATATTTATCCGTGGGATAAAAGCAAAGAATGCCTTTGTTCCTTTTGAAATTGCGCAACTTGATAGAAAGAATCTGTGTATGCTCTAACTTTTGCCTAGATCATATTTTGAAGTTTTTTATCTAGCGAGCTTTTTACCTTAACTTTTGCCTAGGCCGCCCTTGCGGGTTTTCGACCTGGCAGACTTTTTCTATGTCAAAGCATTGTTTCTCGATGGCTTCGGGGAATGGTGCCTTGAATTCCTTCTTCTTACGCGGGGCGAGGATTCAATCAAAATTCATCTCGTGTTCAGAAGTGATTATCATGATTCTCAAATGATGGTGGAAAATAATTCCAAGTTGAGGGATTATTACCAACAACCCAAGTTTACTATGACAATTCTAACACAAAAGTGTGACATTGATTTATCAAAAGTTGCGACCGAACCACAGAGGGTTGTCTATGTATCCCTTTGCAAGGAATCAGGTCGTGCGTATTTCGGGACTGTAAAGCTGACTCCATTTTTTTTTTTTACAATAACAAGACATTATAGACTCGAATATGAAAAACACACAGACACGAGAACATAACACACTCGAAGTACAAACTAACTCTATAAAACTAAGACTTGACTCGAAACTCGAAGACTCCCAAAACTCATGGAAGGCCGGATTACTGCCTGGTTGCTGACAATTCATCAGTGGATTCAGTGTCGGACATGGTGCTCGTCTTTGCTAGTGGGAAGAAGATGATTCCATTGTCGAATAGGTCCTGGATACTGTGTTTAAGGTGGTGGCAGTTATTGATGTGATGGTCGGGCATCTGGTGGTAGATACAGAAGGTGTTTGGGTTATGGGTAACAGGAAGTTCTTCTGGTAATTTTTGAGGCTCGAGTGGTTTGAGAAGGTTACTTTTGAAAGCTTTTGCAAACAGTAACAAAGGAGGTAAGGAATTGGTGAAAGTTTCTTCTAGGGTAGTGAGTTGTGGTCTTGGAATTGTTGTTTGTGGAGCTGGGGGTGGTATTTGCAAGGTTGTCCCTTTTGATGTCCTGCTGGTGCATTTTTGGATTTCCATTGCCATTGAAATTTTCACAGCCCAAAGGTTTGAATTCATCTAATTCAGAAATTTTGGCCAAAGCTGCGGCCATTTTTGGGTTGCTCGGGTGTGGACGGTCGAGAAAACGGCCCACGCGGTTCGTTTTGAAAACGAGGCGAAGTAAGGGAAAAAGAAAATTTTAGAGTCGCCACCCGGAATTTAATTTTTAGAAAATGTTAGGTATCCGAGGAACCGTTTAGAAAAGCATGTGACTCTTTTTGTGCCGCTGAAAAAGGGATTAGATCTGCGAAAAAGTAGAGATTTTGGGTTCGGGAGCCAGGTTACCCGCGGGGAAGGTTTTCTTTGAAAAATGCACCCCGCGTGCCCGGAATTTTCCGGTCTTTACTAAATATTTGTGGGATTTTCTTGAAAAGATTTTTATCAAAAACTTTTATTCACATAAACAGTTTATAAATGAAACGGGAAGAAATAATACGTTAAAACAACAAATGAATCATATAATATACGAATTGATATTAATTGACATAAAATAATAAAATGAAGGGACTGAAGTGCATGAAGTAGAAGTGGGGAGAAAACTGTAATAAAAGGTTTGTAAGTTTTTCAGAAAACAGAGAGCCAGAAATCACAAAACAGAGCATCAAAATCACATTTTGCCACTGACACCGTGCGGTGCCACTGTTGTATTATTTTCAAAAAAAAGAAAAAAACTTCATTTTCGAACCAGAGAAAGAAGATGATGTTTTCTTGATACGGCAAAACGTGATTTCTCAACCAAACCCTTTTGAAAAGATTTATAATGTACCTTTCGGTTCAAATGTCGTAAAACGCATTGATCGTGTTCACGGCATTTTTCTTAAAGGCGAGAAATGACCCACGGGTCACTCTATTTGATGAAATTCGAATTCACCGGGTCCGGAGGAGGTATGGAACCTCTCCTAAACCCAGCAAAGACTCCCCTCAGAAGAAACAAGCTTGAATCAAAATGTGTTTTATACCTCGGAGACAAACCGGTTGAGGATGAGGACGAAGGCTTTTGGCTTTCGAATTTGTAGAACAAAGTGAATATAGTAAAGTCTGTGGAGAGGCAAAGGTTTCACAAGGTGATTTTCGAATTTGCGAAGTACGTATGTCGGGTAAGAGGTCTCTCTCTAAATTGGTCGACGAGGATGAGCATATATAGGCAAGGGGTTGTCGTACTCTTCCACGCAAACATGATGAGCTACAGTAGGTGATAACGTATCACGCTACGATTCTGAGTTGCAGGAACGAACGCGGGAATCACGGTGATGGGACAAAGGCACCGCACGGTGTGCCAAAGGGTACCGCACGGTGTGGATATGGGAGCCGTACGGTGTCAAGAGGTTTTTGGGCCGTACGGTTCTAAGGAAGAAGCCGTACGGTTCAGGTGTTTTTGAGGTTATGGCTTTTGTTCGACCTGTTTGACTCAAGGATTTGTTCCGAGGTATATTTCGTGTGTTCTTTTCATCATCGGGGATGCACAAGTCATCAAAATTGGGGTGTCTACAGTTGCCCCTCTTCGACGCGGCTTAGTCACCATTATGTTGGTGCAGGTCGTGTTGAAGATTCGGACATCCCAATTCGATTAACTGTGCGAGAAAACAATAAGATAGAAAATTTGGTCGAGCTCAGGGCTTCCTACGTACCTCGTTTGTGAGGATCAGACCAATCGTAGTTCGGCGGGGCCGTTGTAAGAAGTTGACACCTCATTTTTCAATGAGGAAAAAACGAACGATGTTTGCAAAGTGAGGAAAATATTTCAGAAGCTCTGAAAGCCGTTTAAAATAATCTGGGGGCTCTTTGAAAGCCGTTAAAAATAATTGCGAGAGGTTCGGAAACCGTTTAAAAATAATTTCCAGAGGTTCGGGAACCGTTTAAATAATTCTGAGGGGCTCCGAAAGCCGTTAAAATAATTCTGGGGGTCTGGAAACCGTTAAAATAATCTTTTTGGAGGTTCGGAAACCGTTAAAATAATTCTTGGAGGTCCGGAAACCATTAAAACAATTCTAATTTTTCGGAAAACCAATTTTATTAAAGGAGAATGCCATGGAGGACTTGAATTGAAATTTTGACAAGGAAGGGGTTAAAGTGCAATTTTGTAACGAAGAGAGTAAAGGTGCCGTGCAGTGTAGAAATTCATACCGCACGGTTTAGAGAGTTGCACCGCACGGTGCCGGAGGATTTTTCGGCCGAACTTGATCCTGTAACCGCCATTACTTCCGGCTCTCATGCTTCTTGGTTTCAAACTTCGATTGGTTCTCCTTGTAAGGCAAAAACCTTCTTTCTCGTCTTGATTTCTTCCGATCAACAATCTTGCTTTCAAAAGCTCATGGCGAATTCCGGCGATGGCGACGATCGGTCGACATCTTCTGGCGAAGAATCATTGTCTCCGACTTGTAGAGAGGAGAGCATGGCCACCCAATCGACTGTGGGTGGCTCATTACTGACGGAAAGTGGTACGGCCATGGTAAGTTCTAGTGGTACCGAGCACCGCACGGTGCCAATTGGCGGCGACGCTTCCCGTACGGTTGAGATCGATAGAGATGGGTCACGTACAACAGAGTCTAGCGGCGTGGAGCCACATATAGTTATGTCGAGTGATGTTGTAGCAGCAGTGGGTGAGACCCATGGTTCGGTTGGTGGTGGTGGTGGTGGTGGTTTGGCGACCGCGGGTGATGCCCCAGTGAGTAGTTTTGCTGATGATCAGTCTACGGGAGACCAAAGTGCTGCCATGCAGGGTGGCGAGAGCGGTTTGAGACCTATGGAGGTCGATGTACCAGACACACGTGTTTCCGAGGTGGAGATGGATATTGAGGGTATACACGTTCTTGTTGAGCAGCGACCTGCCGGGGAGGGTGTTGAGAGTGGTTTGCAAGAGAGTTTAGTTCCTGGTGACCTTTCGAGTGCTTCTCTCGTTGTGGAGGTGCCAGTGAGAGGCGAGGGGTCGTCGGTGGCTATCCCGGTGATCAGGAGTGACCTAGGAGGGGAGACGATGACCGTCGAGGAGGCGCGGGCCTCGAGTAGCAGCGGCGAGGAGATGGAGGAGGTACACGCTAGGGTGGCTGAGCACACTATGGTAGCTTCTCGGGTTTTCAGAGGTTTGGCTCAGTCACTGGGCACAGGGAGTGTTATTGGTGGAGAGAGTTCTGACCCACCAGTTGTCCCCACTGCAGTCGGTTCTTCCCGGTCTCCAGGTTTTGGGTTGGCGGACACGCTGTAGGGAGTGAGAGACGAGGACTTGGCACGGATTGTTCGGGAGGATCCGTCTTTTGCCGCTTTTTTTAGGGAGGTGAGAGTGTCGGAGCACGTTCAGGATGTGGTCCTGGAGGAGAGACAGAGGGGAGTTGAGGCTGCAGGAGAACCTTTGTCTTTGGTGGCAGAGGTGAAGATAGCCGAGAGCAGCAGGGCTCCGTTTACTCCAGAGACTTACGTGCCACGGGTGCACTTCTTTATACCACTGGGGTGTGACGTGTACTCTCCGGTACACCTGTTTTACTGTGAGACGACCTTGCGGAGGGACCCGGAGACCCACATCTCAGCACGTCCACTGGTATGTATTTCAGTTATTGCATTTCGATCACTGTACTTGCTTTTCAATTCTGTATTTGCATGCTTCCATTGCTGTTGTATGAGAGACTTGCATTTGCTTTTTGAATCAGCGACACACCTCCTTGCCTATGTACGGAGGTTCGTCGGACTCCCTTGAGCGTTTTGAGAGCTTGCTAGGGGCAGTGAGAGAGCTAGTGGCGGGCACGGGCTTCCTGGAGTTTATCCGGCTTCAGACGCCGACGCGGGCGGATCGCAGGTTGCTGAGAGCTTTAGTTGAGCGTTGGTGGGACACCACCAACACGTTTCACTTGAGGTTTGCTGAGATGACCGTGACGCCACTGGACTTTTCGGCGATCACTGGTCTGAGAGTCGGCGGGGAGCCGATACCGTTTGACTCGGGGCTGTACAGGGACAGAGCGGCCATTAGGTATTTTCTGAGGAAAGAGGTTGGAGAGGGAGAGCCCATGGTGCGGTTTGACCACTTGCCGGTCATATGGGACCACGAGCCAGAGTTGCCAACTGAGGCGGCTCAGATGGCTAGAGCTTACTTGCTGTACTTGTTTGGTGTGTCCCTGTTTCTGAACAGGCGGTGTGGGGTTCACCTGGGTTGGCTCCCGGCACTGGCGGACTTGATTAGGGTGTCTAGCTTGGACTTTGGAGGTGCTGCTCTGTGTACCCTTTACTGCTTCTTGGGTTCCGCTAGCCGCGGCGAGGGGACGAGCCTCGGCGGCTTCTGGAGGGTGGTTGAGGTAAGATTTTACCTGCTTTCTTTTGCTTTCCAGTACTCTGAATATTGCCATGTATATTGCTGCTTTTGTTTGCTGATAACGCCTTTAATCCTGTAGGTGTGGGCTTATGAGGTGCTGGGGATATATCCGCCAGCCAACAGTCATGAAAATGAGGTGGTGATCCCCCGAGCGGCGAGGTGGGACCGAGGGCATCGAGGCACCGGTATACATGTGGGAAGGATAAACGACTTTCGCCGTTTCTTGGACCAGACTGACGGGAGTTCGGTATGATTTTGCACTTGCTTTCAAACTTGAGCTTTCTGCTTTGCATTCAACTTTCTCTGATGAAGTTTGAAATTTTTGGCAAGTGAGGTGGCATGTCTGGGATGATGTCCCGGACGAGTACTTGCAAAGGAGCAGGGAGGTGACACGGGGACGAGTACTGCTGGAGTCCCCGTACGGTTGGCAGTGGTACCTGGGAGAGAGGGTGCCTCGTCAGTCCCTTAGGTTGGAGCACTTCAGGATACCGGGGTGTACCTCCCTAGCGTACAGCGGACTGACGAGTACACGCGGGCAGAGATAGAGAGGTATACTGTGCTGGACACTGAGCTTCCTTTTAGCAACTCCTCGGACTGGGAGGCCTTTCTGACTAGGGACCAGGCTAGCTTCTTGGACGTGGAGATGCTTATAGCAGCCATTGAGATTGCCTTGCCAGTGCTGAGGAGAGAGATAGAGGTCCAGACAGCTGGAAGGATGATGGGAGTGGTGGACATCCCTTCAGTTGCTCCTCCGTATGACCTTACTTCCGTTCCGGTAACCTGTAAAAAAGAAAGAAAATACAATTCAGTTTGCATTCTTTTAAAGCATTATTTGTAATACCTGTGTAACGCTTTTTCTTGTTTTACAGATCCCTGCCAACTGGGCGTCAGAGTCCTATCAGCTGATCCTGGATCTTGAAGCTTTAGTGCGCCGACTGATGATAGGCGACGTTCCTGTAGTCCGCCCCCGCGCTGAGCCAGGAGTGGTGATCCGAGAGGGCGGAGCTGGCAGAGGCAGAGGTGCCAGAGGCGGTGGAGGAGCTCGGGGAGCCAGAGGTGGAGCCCGCGGTGTTGGCGGTGCTGAGAGAGGCAGCGGAGTCAGAGTCAGCGGTGGCGACAGAGGCCGAGGGGCCCGGGGGGC